>CATIWK010042747.1:0-18560 GCA_949634005.1 Mallotus japonicus | reverse complement strand
AGGAGCAACCCAATTGATTATTAAGGAATTTTTTTTTTTTTTCACATGCAAAATTTGAGGTGAATGAATTGGCATATATGTTACTGTAAAAGAGCCATGGGACAAGCTTTCAAAGGATATAATGTGTTCCGTGTAGTCATTGCCGTCTTATATGTGCAGTTCGTATGTGACAATTTGAAAGTGTAATGAACTGGATATGAGTTTTTGTACACCAATAATGTTTAATTATTAACCACAATCATATAAACTTCTCTCCTGTTACAGAACTCATAGTGCATTAGCAATGTAACAATTTGTACATTAATGGAGACTATATATGTGCCCCTTCAATTTTTTTTATTCATAATTGAATTAGGTGATACCTTGATCATCAAGCCAACAACGCGGAACCTGATTATTTTACCGCCATGTAGTAAGTAGTATTAGTTAAAAAAATATTAACGTGTCTCTCTATGTGGTCACCACCACCAAAATTTGTCAACATTTTCTTTTGAAAGTATGCATTAGACATCTCTCATCTCTGAATATGGTCATGGTTTTAAGTGCAACGTACCCACCAATCACCATATGAAAACTACAAAATTAAAGTGCAAATACAACAGAAATATACGTATATATAGACTTATGTATACTCACCATTTCATTCATTGATATTCACAATACATAAAATATATATATTTTCTTTTTGTTCTCAACAAGCTACAATATGTACATATTGCACTTCATAAATTAGCATCATAAGTATCAAAAGCCTACGAAGCTTATACAACAACTCCTATTCTGCAATCCCATCTTAATACAACTTCAATAACTCTATTCTTCTTCTTTTTTTTTTTTTTCCCTTTAACCTCCTCCTTTCTTGGGTACATTACAATATATTATATATATATAAATATATCTCCTTGTTTTCTCTTATTTCTTGTTTCTTTCTATATACAAACATGGAGTTTACTTCGCTTTTCCAACACCGGCCTCCCGGCACAAAGGCTCAGATGTCAGTCATCCCATTTCGTAACATCAGAGACTAATTTTCAGAAGGGTAACTATAGCTTTAAGTATGGAATGTGCTGGACATATGTGTCTAATTTATATATAGAACCTGACCCCATGTATAAATGACTATGGTGACACATTTGTCTATAACAGCACATCAGGGTATGGCCGTGGCAGCTAGTCTAGTAGTATTCGATGATGAATCCGCCCATCGGAGATCGATGGGGGACGCCCTTCCGTCTCTTGGCAGTTCTATAATTCACAGAAGTTGGTGGTGGTGTTGAAGGTGTAAAGCTTTGAATTCTGCTTTTAGGACTACTTCCTTTGCCAATGCCATTATTCATTGACTCTTCCGTGTCTGACCCATCAATTTCATTGCGCATTTTCTTCTTCCTAAAGCTCTTTGATGTCCCAACAATCTGAAAATCATAATTGCAGCAAGTACATAATGTTAAATTAAAATTATTATTACTACTACTCCAATGCATTTCAAGATGTAATCATTCAAAGCAAAAAAGAAGTCATATAAGATAGTATATGCACATTGCATTTGTGTGGCATTTGTTTTTTTTCTTTAATAAAAAGGAACTTTAGAGGGTGGTGTTGGGGCCTAGTGAATAATAATCTCTTCCCCTTAAAAAAAATGCAATTTGACCCCTAAATTAAATTTATTTACACAAATACATCTTTCAAGAACCCATCTTTAATTTTACTTAAAAAAAATAAGAAATGGAAGTCAAATTTTAATTTGTTTGAAAGAAGTGATGATTAAAATGGGTATTTATTTATTGGTTTTGATTGAAAGAAATTGAAGCAAGAAGGAGAAGAAGAAGAAATGGAAGGGAAAATGAGAAAGAGACTATACCTTGCAGCCAAGGGAACAGAAATTGAAAGAATCAAGAAGACTACGCTCACAAACTTGGCAGGTATTGGTGACACCTTTACCAGGCCTTGGCTGAGGCCTTTCATTCAAGAAAACAATTCTAGCACTGTTGATAATGTATGTCTGTACTCCTGTTATGTCCAAATATTTCTGAATCTCAGACACCCGAATCACATCATGGTATGAAGACCTCCTTATCTACACCCAAAATCAAAAATTTTAAAAAAATCGAATATAATTAATTTGATTAAATAAACTATACAATAAAAAGAAAAACAAACCATGTGCCATCTGCTGTTGCTTTTGTCAAGCCATCGTTTTAGGATTGAGCACCCAGATGGCACATGTCATTGGTGAAACCAATGCAAAAATTTCATGTGATCAAATTAAGCCTTCTTCAGCTTAAATCATTGTACAAAAGACATTGATCATAGCCAATCCATGATCATACAGTAACTATATATGTTAAATATATAGTACCTGAATGGCTCTGTGGTCTTTGTGATAAGAGAGACAAAGAGAACAAAGAGCTCCATTCATGCAATCCAAACAATACATATTGCATTCACTCTTATGAGCATCAGCATGAAGTCTGCATTGAACAAAGAAGCTAGTTGAAAGAAGTGGACGCAACCATGCTGGCCACTTCACATCTTCTTTATCACCACCACAGCCGCCGCCGCCATCATCATCATCTGGACCTCCACCTCCCTATCAATTATACACAAAAAAATTAACAAAACACCCACATGGGTCTTCAATAATACCATTTGCATTCAAGAAAACACATGTATAAGAATATTTTCCAAATGCATATATACATATAATTAAAAACAATATTATATACCATGATTCTTCTGCTTTTGGGTTTGATTTCCCTCACAGTGGTTTCTTGATCATTGATGTTGATTATCATGTTAATGGAGTTTTGTTCTTCTTTTTTGGTTTTTGGTTTTTGGTTTCTTGGTTTCTTGCAGGAAAGAAAGAGAGAAGGAGGGGAAGAAGGAGGGGGTGGGGTAGTATTAGCTTGTAGTGGTGGGTGGAGGATGGGGATGAGAATTGAGAAGAAGGTGCTTATCTTTGGCTCAAAAGTCTACTGCCGAACCTATCTCCGAACCTGAACCAATATATTAGATGCGTTTGGTTTAAGGAACTGACCTTTCTTCTATTCTTTAATAATCTACATATAATAAGCCATGAATTATGTAATTGACTGAAATTTTTTTTTTTTATAGTCGTTCAGGTGATGGGCATTGTAAAATAAAGTCATATGTTCGATCTCCTACCCTTTTATCTATCAGTTGTTAAAAAAATTTTAAAAAATACTTTAAAAAAAATTAATGTGGTAAATGATTTAAATGTTAATAAATTATATATTAAAAATAATTTTTAAAAAATTAAATAAAAATTAATTTTATAAATTAATGATAAAAAAATTTAAACTTTAGACATAAATTATCATTGAAATTACTACTAAACTAGTCTCACTGATGTTACTATTTAATTTTAAAAATAAACTTTTTAGTAATTATAAGGGTAGCTAGTTTGAATAATAAATAAATTTTTATGTAAATTAAATCTAGAAAGTAAATTTTATATGCAAAGATCAAATGTGTGAAAGGAATTTTCTTGCACTCATGAAAAATTTATATTAATCGAAAAATATATATTATTTAATTTTAATTTAAATAAAATATATTTTTTCAATTTAATTTATATATGTAACGTTATGTTTTTTATTACAATAAAATAAAAAATTTAAATTCTAACTTAAACTCTTATAAATATATATATAATTAATAATCAAATTAAATGTTCACCAAATTAAAATTACATTTTGAAAAAATGTGGATAAAAATTTTATTATTTTTATGAATACTGAAAAAAAAAAGAAATTCCAAATTGAACACTTTTCAATTGTTTTTGGAATTGAAAAATAAGATTTTACTTGGACATTATTACAAGTTGTGGGTTGGCTGCTTGGAATATAGAACAGATGTTTGTGTGTTCTTTGAAACTTGGGAGGTGTTTCTTTCAACACGTGGAAAGTGGGTGAATCAGCAAAACAACAAAAGGATCCTTCAATTTTACTTTTTTTTTTATATATAATATGTATGTGTTGAATTAATATTAAATTTTTTATTTTCTATTGTAATTTTTCAAGATAATCATCTCGACCCTTGATTCTATGAAATGAATAATTAATATAAAAAGAATAATTTGGGATCCAATTTTATATACAATGAAAATAAGTGTTAAAAAAATATATATTTTCTTTGTGAATCGATCCAGTTCGAACTTAAAAAATAGTTAAAATTTTTATGACTATTAAATATAAGAGACATTAGAAAAAAAAGATTGAACATGAGTTTAAATTAAAATATAAAAAGTTTTATGCTTATGTATATATATTGTTAAATTCGAATTCTACTTTTTTTTTTTTTATCCAACCCAAAAAGGATCTCATTTTGTCCATTGATGATTTGGAATGGACAGAAACAATTATGAAAGCTTTTGGGTATTCCATTTTGTGTGGTCAAACATTGGTCCTAATTAAGTTGGCAATTAGCATTTTAGTCCCAACCTAAATTTCTATATAATTACAAAAAAATCAGAAATACAAAATTAACATTATGCTGGAAAAAATTAATCCAACATGATATAAGAAAATTAATGTATAACATTATTTAGTGTATGACAATTTCTATATGTCCATTCATTTTGTTTATGAATTTTTATGCACCATTGAAAATAATAATTGTAGGTGCTCTTAGATAGCTAGATGATAACTACATGCCGAGCTAAATAGGCTTATATGCATTTTCCAATTTCTTTTTCAACTTCATCATGACATGGAATTTTTTTTTCTCTACTAATTTTTTCATTTCTTTATCACATAAATTGGACAATTCAAAGTAGGATTTTTTTTGGGGTGGTGGATGATATGTAAAGTAGCTAAGGTTGTATATATTAATTTGGAAATTACAGAAAAGATAGATATGATAATGCTGCTTTTGCCAGCTGAAAGAATCTCATGAATTAGGTGATGAATGCAATATTGATTTGCCAATTCATTAAGCCAATAATTTGGTTCAAAAAAAAATTAAGTTTTACACTAATTTATAATTATTTAACATTAGTATAACGTTCCTCCTTATGTTCCAAATTAATTGTCATTTTTTAGTATTTTACTTGGATTGAGAAAGCATTTAATAGACTTAATTATAGGAAAAAAAATAATTAAATGAGACTAAATTACTCTTCTTTAGGTATTGAAAAACTTGCAAAATTTTGTAAAACCAATTAATATAAATAAAGTTAACATAAGAATAAAATAGGAAAGAAAAAAATAATGTTATAGTATTGGATATATAAAAGTGATAAATAATTAATTTTTTTTTTATTTGAAAAAGTGACAATTAGTTTGAAATGAAAGAAGTATTAAAGATGAATTTTTTTTAGAAAGGGTGGACTACCCATTTTAGTTCATTACTATTTAAATTTTTTTTACTAATAATTGTTTTGGAATTTTATTATTAAAAATGGCAAAATAAACAAAAATGAATTGAAAAGTCATGTAGTTATTAAATTAGTCAATTAATGCTTCTAGAAATTTAAAATTTTATACTTGTCAACATGAGCCCAATATTTTTGAGAATTTTTTTACAAATCACAAATACATTATAAATGTGTTTTTGCTCCCTTGGGCTTTTAAGTACTATCATAAAGTTTTCTTTGTGCAAATGCATTTTAAAACAAACAAACAAACAAACCCACACATACACATCAACTAATTGTCTGTCAATCTTATGGAGTTCAAGTATATATAAAAGAAAATGTTATTAGCATTACCATAAATATTATTGGCATTCTCACTATTATTATAATTTTTTGCTTACATATCAAAAATAGTGAAATTAGTTCCATTGTATCATTTAGAGCTATTGGACATTTTAGGAGTATAAACGAATTAAATTTTAATTAATTCGGACTTAATTTATTTGTAATCGGACTAAATTTGTTATGTCAATTAGTGTTTGAGAGCTATTTACGAGTTTAAATAAATTTAAATAAATCTAAAGAAATTTTATAAAATACAAATACTAAATTAAAATTATTTATTAAACATCTAAAATTAATTATTTACTAAATAAGTTATAATATATGTAATAAAATTATGATTTTGTTCCAATAATATTTTTTTAAATAATTTTTACTTTTATTGTGAATGTAAACTTACTCTTATATTAAATTATCATTACATTCGAATTACGAGATAATTTACCAGCTTTTATTCAAGTTATTTACAAGTTTCATAAACTAAAATTTTTCATACACTAAACTCGACTCATTTATCAAATGAATTTTAATATATAAGTTCGAATAAATTTTTATATAGACAAGTTCAAACAAATTTTTACCTTGTTGATCTCTAAGTAACTCACTAATAGCTTGACTCATTTACAATATTAGACTTTCCAAATGATAATATATATATATATATATAATGCAGAAAAAAGTATTTTTCGATTAATAGACTTAATAAAAATAACTAATAACTTATTAATTAACCAACTTAAGTGATGTAAATTTAATTTTTAAAATCTAAAAACTGATATTCATAAAACTACTCTAAAATTTAAGTAATAGTGTAGTTCATATTTATGGACATTTCTTTGGATAAAGTAGAAAAAAAAATATCTAGACACTTGATTATTACTATTAAGAGCACTAAATTAAAAATTATTTTGGGTGATTAAGACCGAATCCACTTGCATAATTTATTATTTTTTTTTTTTTGAGAATACTTGCATAATTATTTGTCATGCACTCTTGTGGGCTTTTGATGTCCACTTGTTGATGTGATGGATGCCTTATGTATTTATTTTCTTTAATTGACAAATTGATGCTTTTTTCTTTGCACTTCTTTCTGGTTTCAGTTAAGATATTGAAGCTTATTCTAGACCAAATCCAGGTGAAAGGACAATTTTATTTCATTAGTGGTTATAATGATCTTTATAACCCTAATGGGTATATATTGAAATTTGATATGAGATAAATTCAAGGATATATATTGAAATTTGATATGAGATAAATTCAAGGATAACTTTTCCTTTTCCTTATAAATTCTTTAAAATTGCCATAATTTTTTTTTTTTTAAAATTGGGAGGTCATATGACCTTAGCATCGATGGACTGTATAATAGGAGCAGTCCTCCCCTTTTAAATCGACGATAATAATAATTGAATCCTACACTTTAAAATACCCTTGAAAAGAAGTTAGACCTAAATGAAATGATTTAAACTAAAAAAACTGAAATTTTAAGATTTTTTAAGATCTCGGGATTTGAACCGTCTTAACATCAATCAAGGAAAATTTTTGGATAAGTGGGTCATATATCCATAGACAGTAGACTATATATCCTCCTCCCTTTTACCACTCTAACAACTTTCGGCATAATGTTATGAGATCCTAATAAACGATATTTGTTTAAAAAAAGAAATTTTTTTATTCATTGATATAAGTAGGAATTAATTATTATTAGTAGTAGAGTAATTTTTTTTCTAAAGGAAAAAAAATGGAAAAAGAATCCTACCTAGAAAACTTTTAATAAATATTTCAATATTCGATATATAATATCCGTTTACTTATGAGGAGCACAATAATTGCAGAATAATGAAATTAAGGAAAAGACGAGGGCAGGCATCTTGCCTGATGGGCTGAAGAAATGCCTATATAACTAAGAATTGTCTTCTGGGTTGCTTCCTGAATGGGTTAGGCCTTGCTATTTGTACAGGCCCAAGAGGTTTCAATTCTGAAATTACAAAACCTTCTTTGGAATTTGGAAATCCTCCAAAATACAATAATATTGGTTAATAAATCCTTCATATATTTGCCAATTTGGTCTAGTCTAGTTAGTTTTCCTTTTTATTTTATTTTTTATATTTATTTTCTGTATCTGATAATTATAAAAATACTGAATAATTCAGATTGAATTGAATGTTATCAGCATGTTCATTTCACAGCTTACTCAAACGTTAAAAATTAAATAAAAAATAATTTAAATAGTTAAAATAGTTTATTAAAAAATGTGCTTGAAAATGTAATAATCAAATATTAATATTTTAAAAAATAATTTTTTTTTTTTTGTCAAAAGACAATATTTACGAGATATGAAACAACTCTAGACATACAAACAAACTTCAAACTTCAAACTTACAAATACAAATTAAATACACACATAGTTGGAGTAAGAATCCATGACCTTAGATCATCGGACCTTAATGTGATAGGGTTTTTTACCATCTAATCCACATCCTTTACTTTAAAAAAAAAAACTAGTAAATAACTATGTGCTTTGCATGTAAATAAAAAAAATTAAATTCATCATATTAAATAAATTATTAAATATATACTTTCATATTATTATTATTTAATAAAAATTTAAAAATAATAAAAGTGTTATTTATTTATTTAAAAATTTAATATTACAAATTTAATACAGTTATATAATTCATTATGATTTTGAAAAATCATTTATTTAAAAAATTGTACAATATTCCTTCAATATTTTTATAATTAATATTTTTCAACTTTAAAATTAATTTTATATAAAAATATCACAGCCATAAGAAAATCGTTAGTTATTTTCTTAAAAAAATTAAAAATAATGAAAAGTTATATTTTCTTTAGATAACAATTTAATATTACAACTTCATTAAACTTATAATTTATACATTTTTGTTAATTTTTATATTTGAACAATGACATATTATTTTTTAGTATTTTTAATATTAATACTTTTATTCACCTAAAAGTAATTTAATGTAATTTTTTAATTTCATTTAATAATTAAATGTTAAAAATTAATTAATTTAATTTTAATTTTTTTTACTAAAAATGATAATTATATGCCCTTTTTTTTAAATATAATTACAGATCCAATACAAGTAAAAGTTTTAATTTATTTATTTTTAATTCTTTAATTAATAAATTTTAATTTAATAATTTATTAAAAATAATAAGAGTGTTATTTTATTTATATCACAATCTAATTTTTTAATCTCGATATGGTTACTATATACATAATAGTTTATTACAATTTTAATACAATTTCTTTTTTTTTTGAAATAAATATATTTTCTATTTAAACAATTATACAACACTCTTTCAGTATTTTTATTTAAATAATAATCTAATTTCACAAACTTGATAGAGTTAGAATATTCATTATTTTTTTATATTTTATATTTAAAAACTTATACAACAATCATTCAACATTTTTGACATTAAAAATTTTCATAATTTATTATTTTTTTATTTCAATTGTTACTCATTAAATTTAATTTAATAAGACTTATAAAATTATATTATTTAAATTGTAAATTTAATTTTAATTTAGTAAGTGTGTGTATATATATAACAAAATTATAATTAATTTATTTTTTAGAGATAAAATAGAAGCTAACCATATTAGGAAAATATACTTTCACTTACTTTAAAACTACATTTTAATTAATGAATGAAGTCTTTTTCTTAAAATTATGAAGAGAAAAAAAACCATGGAGAGAAGTAGAGGCAGTGTGAAATCACCCAAAAGAACAAAAACGTAGGAGAAAGAGTAGGGTACGGAACGTCAGGCATTCACTCAGGTGGGACGGATTCAGGTACGGACGACGGCGT
This sequence comes from Mallotus japonicus, assembly GCA_949634005.1. Taxonomy (NCBI): domain Eukaryota; kingdom Viridiplantae; phylum Streptophyta; class Magnoliopsida; order Malpighiales; family Euphorbiaceae; genus Mallotus; species Mallotus japonicus. The sequence continues at coordinate 9,001 of CATIWK010042747.1, read as the reverse complement.
TTTTGTACTTTCAGCCTTTTGCTCATTTTTTAAATTATTTTTTGTACTGACACTCGACCACAGGACATGGTTGGGCTCATTTCTGAAGAAAATCGCACTTTCTAACCATCTCATCCTAACTTTGAAGGAATCCATCACAGAAGAGAAGACCGTTCCCCATTTGTTAGATAGATGGATGTAAGATTTCAACTCTTAAAATATAGAAGAATTATCACTTAATTATTCTCTCTTCTCTTAATGAAAATTATATTAATTTATTCCTTTATTTGCTAAATTTAATTGCTCTATAGATGCTTCTTAAGCTAAATGCGTAGTTTCATTCTTGAAATTTACTCAATTAACCTCTAATATTCTTTAATTTTTATTATATTTTATTTTTAAACTTTTATTTCAACCTAAACCTATAATACTTAAAATTTATGTATTTTACAAATTAATATTGATATGAACACAAAAGAAATTTATATAAACTAAAATAATGTTTAATGAAAGATAGAATATAATTAAAAATAAAATTTTTTAAACTTTTTTATATTAGTGTTTTAATTTTTTTTATATTATTTTGAAGTTAACTTTTAGTATTTTATATGTTTAAAATTATTTGAAATTAAATTTCTATCAGTTTTGATATTGTACGAGTTAATAAAATAAAAAAAATATAAATTTAAAGGTGAAAAAAGTTTAAAATAAAAATTTACAAATTAAATAAAAAATAATAAAAATTGAGGAATATGTAAAGTTCAAGAGTGAAACTATGTATTTGGCCATGCTTCTTACTTATTATTATTATTATTATTTTAAATATGCTTTTTGTTTTTCCAGCTTAACGATCTCCGCCCAATGTGCCTCATTTTACTTTCCACCTATTATTATCACTAATAATAATAATAATGACACACTTTGAAGTCTAATTTAAGTAGAAAAGCATCTTGTTGTTGGGAAAATAGATTTTGGTTTTAAGTTTTATTCCAATATTAAACTTGTTAAGCTTATTTTATGATGGTTTTTTTTTTCTCTCCCTTTGTAGTATAGTAGCTCAAGTGATGCGTATTATAATGTAAGGTCATAAGTTTGATCCCCACTTCTTTCTTAACCTCTCATTTGTTCAAATTTGTTCATTTCTTTGTCTAATGATACCAAATTATGTATCACATATTTTAAAAATAGTAATAATAGTAACAACAATAATCTTTTATTGATCTAATTTTAATGTTTTATAGATACACTTTTATTTCTTTCAAGATTGCAATCTTGAATGCAAGCTTAGTAATCCAGACGCATATACTTTTAATATAAATGATAAAAATTTTATTCAAAATTTATATGATTGCTATATAATGCAATTGAGTTTGATAGAAATGTGTTAATAAATTCTTTTAAGAAATAGTAATTTAATTATTTTAAGAAATAAAAAATATTTTGAGATAAATAAAAGAACGAGACCCTACTTTTGAAATGAAAAATTTTAATATTTTAATTTACTATATACAAATATAAATAAATTATTTATTATGTATATGTATTATGTATATATACATAAATATGGATATTATAATATATTTATTTCATTGAGAATAAGTAGAATATTATACAAAATTAATAATATTTATCAATCGTTAAATACATCATATTATCATTACTATTAACTAGTCGTGAATCTGTGTTTTGCACGGACTATAAATAAGATATACTTTAAAACAATTAATTAAATAATTATAATAAATTAAAAATACAATTTAATTAAATATAAAAATGAGAATTTAAAAAGTTATTGCAATAATTTTATTTTATTTTATTATTTTTTATTCTATATAATAATAATAATATAATAATAATAATAATAATTATTGAACAAATAAAATAAAAATAGAAATAGTTGAAAAATGATATTAGTTAGAATAAAGAACATAATTTTCGATAGAAAGGAAGAATAATTTTTTATATGTAATAGAATTAGAGTGTTTTACATATAATAGAGTATGTGTATTTGAAAATAAAATTTTTATATTTTTTTTAAAGAAAAATATTGTGAATTTTAATAACTTAAGACACAAACTGTTAGGAGTGAATATTGAATTATAAAGAGAAAAACTTATCAAATTTTAAACTTAATGACTTTAGAGTTTTAACATTTGATATAGATATAAATTTAATTTTATTAATATTAGTATAATTTATCAACTACAAACCATAATATATATGTATTAAACATGTAAAAATAAAATTTTAAAATAATTACATTTTTTAATAACGAGATTATATGATTTAAGCATTAATAATACTCTTCTTTAAATTGACGATAATAGAAATCTAAACATGCATCTCAAGATGTCCTCACCAATAAATAATCATTTTTTTTTTTTGTAAAATTAATATAAGGTGTAGTATTTAAACTATACCGTCATTAATTTATGAAAATAATTTTAAATAAATTAAAAAGAAATACTATTTTTATCACGACTCCATAATAATTGAATTATTTGATTTTTTATTGATTGAAACATATGTTTTATTATATTGAAGTTTCATGATTTTAAACATTAAAATAAATAAATGATTTTTTTACCAACAAAATAAATGATTTTATTGTACCTCGCGATATTCGGATTTTAATATTCATTATTATAATTGGTTTCAAAAAAAAAAATATTCATTATTATAATTACAATGATATCCCCTTGTTGCTGGAATAATCATAGCAGAGAAAAATATTTATATTATTTTATTAAATATATTGAACTTTTTTTTTGGAAGCAAAAATATATTGAACTACCAAATAAAATAAAGTTGTTTGCTCAAAAAAAAAAAAAAACATAAAGTTAAAAATGGCACATGCTTCTAGGGCAATGCAATTCTCGCATTGGAATTAACACTACAGTACAACTGTACAAGGGAAGGGACACACACAGGACACTCTTTTGTCCACACGTATAAGAACCCTAACTTATCAACATTTCTTTACATTTATCATTTTATTATTTTAGTTTTATTTAATTTTGTTTCATTTTTTCTCCAAAAATTAGTTTTGTTAAAAATATGGATATATTTGCATGAAAATTTTATCTATTATTTAATACCTGATATATTTTTTATGAAAATAGTATTAAAATTGATAGTATATTAGTAGTTTGGAATAATAAAGTTGGAACTTCATATTTCAAATGGCACATTTAAAATTTTCATTTTGCATTAAAATATATAATTTTTTTTTACACTATACATTTTTTAGAGAATTTTTTTTGCATTTATAAGCAATGATTTAGTATTATATATAATTAGTATCTTAATTTAGCAAAAAGACGAAGATATTACTATATAATTGAAGTTTAAATCTTATTAATTCTTTATACAATACTTTAAAAAATTATCATCATAGACAAATTTAATGAAAATATCAGGATTTTTTCTTATATTAAATCCACAGTTAGTGAGATTATTATTATTTTTTTATATATTTCGGTTAAACTAAATTATTATAATTCATTTTTAATCGATGTACAGATAAATTTTTTAAATTTTATGAATTGAAATTTGGATTTTCAAATATAAATAAAATAAATTGGAACCGATGCTATTCGCTTTGATCAGTAACTTTCTTTAAAATAAAAAATAAACTTTAATTTTTTTATCGTTATTTAGAATCATAAAATTATAAATATATATATATATATATATTCAAAATTAATATACACATACATACAGAATTGATAAATTTATTAAAAATATGCTGAAGAGCACCTAACAAAGTGCTACCCGCACATGATTAGCCCACTATAAATACACCTATCTCCCTCTTCTTTTACCAACAACCGCAACCGCAAAAAATAAAAATTCAACCACGGTGATACAATGGGCATTGAAACAGAAAACAACCGCCGGCCAGCACCATCACCATCACCATCACCATCACCGGGGTCGCCACCACCAGCGACGACGTCACTAATATTCACGTACGGGACTTTAAAAAAAGGCTTATCAAATCACGGATTAATGCAGGATCTGATGCGAACCGGAGACGCCGCATTTAAAGGCACACACAAGACCGTCGACAAATATCCTCTCGTTTGCGGACCGTACAGGGTTCCATTTCTCCTCAATCTCCCCGGCGCCACCGGATCGCAACGTGTCACCGGCGAGGTGTACTCCGTGACAGCGCGAGGACTCGCAAGGCTTGATGAGCTGGAAGGGATAAGTAGGTGTCACTACGAGAGGTTGCCGATAACGGTGGCGCCGGAGATAGAGGAGGAGGAGGAGGCAGTGGAGGTGGAGGCGTATTTCGCGCACAGGAACTATGCGGCGGAGATGTGGAAGAGGAACGGTAAAAAAGGGTACGGTGTATACGGTGAAAAAGAAGCAAAAGGGTATATTAAGAGGAAAGATAGGCCTCAGAATTTAAGTTTTTTGGAGCAGATTAATGTTTTTGTTTCTTCTGCTAATCCACACTAATTAAGAGAAAATCTGTGTAATTATTATATGTATTAAAATTAATTAATGTTGTGTCATGTTTCTGATTGCAAATGATTTTTATGTTTTGCTATTGGAATTGGAAGTTTAATTATGTAGAAGGTTAAAAATGTTCTTATCATAGATTCTTGTCAATAAAACATTGATTGGCTACTTATGAATTATGATTGTTGATGGTTTGTGTGCTCTTGGCTAGTAAATTATTTTTGTGAGGTTTACTCTCAACTATTGAAATTGAATTCTAATGATATTTGCTTAATAGACAAATTTTCTTCTAATTATTTTCAGATAGTCTATCACTTGATTGACTAAATTAAAATTACGACGGTTTGTCATTAGTGGTAGTTAGAATCGAGATCTTTAGCCTCTCAGAACAAGTGTCTTAACCATCTTGCTGAGATTTTTAGCCCCTTAGAACAAATGTGTTAACCACTTCCCCTGATTTTGAATCATTCAATTTAAATAATAATAATAATAATAAATTTTACATTTTTGAATGTTTGTTTTATTTTAAGATGTTCCATATCATTTTTCAATGGGAAAAGAATTTATAACTATTAGGGTGCGTTTACTTGTAAAGAATTATTTTCTATTTTTATTTTTCAATTTAAAAAAAAATAAAAACTTTTCATTTTCATATAAAAATTGTAAAATATGTTTACTAGATAGAAATTGAAAACTATTTTTCAGTTTTTAAAAACAAAAAATATGTTTATTTATTCTCATCTATAATTTGTTTTTTAAAGTAAAGAGATAATGATACGTATCAAAGTAAAGAGATAATCTAAGGTTTGAAAAGTAGAGTTTATTTTGTCTTCTAATATTAAAATAAAGTAATAAATAATAAATAAAAAATAGTAAAGATGCCGTAATAAAAATAAAGTGTTTTCAAATGAAAACACCATATTTTCACTTTATACTTTTAATGAAGAAAATTTTTGAAAACAACAAAAACTTATTTTCCACTTTTCTTTTAAAATTATGAAAATTGTGAAAACAATTTTCAAATGAGATATTTGTAAAAATAGTTATAGTAAACAAAAAATTTTATTTTTTATTTTTATTTCAAAAATTTTCTAAAAAATTGGAGTAATTTTCTACAAGTAAACACACCCTTAATGTGCAGATGTAATCTCATCAAGATCTCATTTCCCTTTTGTTTGCAAAGTGCACTTTCTTGGTTTCTCCTTTTGTTCTTCCCACTCACATTTATGTTTAATGGTTGGATTGGATGGCAACTGAAAAACAAAATTGGTTAAAATAGTTGCACATGATACAGAATGCACTACCACTAGCTAGTGTTCAAAGATTTTGTCCATGCCATTAATGCCCATTCATGGTCCATACCTAAGAATATAATTAAAAAAAAATAAATTTAAAAATTGTCTTATAACATATGATTTATTTCTCAAAATGAGTGCTGATATACATAGCGACCCGCTTTACCACGGGCCATTTTTTTTAATGAAAAAAATATTTTTTGTCAAAATTGCCCCTACTTACATGGGGAATAATTTTTTTAAAGACTTGATTTTTTGATAAAATGACACAGGATCCATTAATTTTTTATTTACCGCTTTACAGCGGCTCCGCGCTGTTTATCATTTCTCTAAATTTTATACGTAAGAATCTTTTATATTATATGTTTCAATATCAACCACAAAAATGTGAATAAAATAATTAATTTTATATCTCATATGATGTATAAATAATAAAAGAATGCAAAATATTATTATTTTTATATTTCTATGTGAATGGAACCCAATTAACTATAGGACTTTTTTTAAATAATTAGTATAAATGATTAATTCTTAACACTATAGCGAGGGAGAGAGGAAAGTGAAAATTTAAATTTTACTCTTTTCAATTGGATGTTTACACCTTTTATCGGGAGTAAAGAGTTCGAACTCTACTTTTCTCAATTGGATGTCCACACCTTTTATTATTCGAATTACTTATAAGAAACAATTAAATTTTTTTTTTGAACTACTTATAAGAAACAATTAATTAGAGAGCTTTAAATACTGATAATTTAAAAAAAATGTTTTAGTTCGTTGAATCCAGAATTTTTGGATTCTTATGTAGTTAGATAGTGTTGTCTTATCCGGGAATTTAATTCTTTTTTTTTTTTGAACATGGGAATTTATTCTATTCGAAATTGCCTTTTATCGTGATATATCTTATCATAGATCCAGTTGTGCAATTTTAATTTTTGTGTCTTTAGAACTCAATTGTTATACCATGTACCCCTGTCTATATTGTAATATGAACCAGGCTTCTCACATGTGTACAAAAAAAGACATGCCTTCTTTTTAACGTTAATTCAAGAATGTGAAACGTGTGTCACCGTCTGGCCTTCTGCCTTCCTTGCTAGTCCCCTTTAACTTTAACCCTCTCTCTCGAGTCAATAATGCAAAACATGCACTGTACAAATACATACATTCTTCGTGTTCACTATAACACTGGTGGGTTACTCCCTCGGGACGCCGAGCATCTATAAGCCCAGTAGGCACTATTTCGCTTTTTCAGGATCATCAAAGACTTGGTACCAAGCAATCTCATCGACCAATGACTAAGGCTGGCCACCTCAGTCCAACAATACGACTTCAACAAACTTTTCTTTATCTTAGACATAAATATCCGACTAGACTTTCAGAAGGACTCTCTTAATATATTATCTCATGATACTCGGAATACTCAAGAATCATCTATTGAGTTATGTCATCATTCAGAAACTCAGAATGTCCAGTCTCAGAATGCTCAGATCATCCACAGAGTCTCAGAACGCTCAGATCATCCACAGAGTCTCAGAACGTTCAGATCATCCACAGAGTCTCAGAATGCTCAGATCATCCATAGAATCTCATAACACTCAGGACACTCAAAGTCTCAAGACGCTTAGAATCTTTGACATCCATAACACTCGGACATAAATATCCGAATAGACATTCAGGGGGGACTCTTGATACCTCACACTCATATTCCTATTTGAACAAGGACACTTGCCCATCAAGTAAAGGGAAATATGTCTAAGGTTCCTATTTGGAAAAGGTTCTCAAAGGGGCACAAATCCTACAAGACTAAGGAATCATATTCCTAAGAGGTTTATGTCTCATCCTTCTCTATATATACATCTCATTCCATCTCATATCATTCAATCTCTCAATCTCTCATATGCTCATACTTTACATGAAGACATCACCACCAAGCCATGGCTATCATACACCACACTCATTCTATATCCCTTATTCTACTTTACTCGCTTTATTATTATTTCCTCTATATGATACTGACTTAATCTTCGGAGTGTCTATGGAGAAAACCCCGCCCCTTCACTCGTTCTTCTCGGCAATGCAGGTTCCACAAGCAAGGATACGATTCGGAGTTATCAGTAATAAACTAGGTTCGTTTAAAAATTCTTCGAGCAGGAGGGTTTGAATGCATTTTCTTCCATATGAAGGTGACATCTAATGATTTTGTTTTTATCTGAGTAAAATAAAACATTAGGGATCCGTTTATTTGGTAAAAAATAAGAATAATGCAGATCATAACTAGTAACAACTTCAGAAGAAAATGAGATAGATCCCATAATAATAGAGATCATGACTAGTAATCATTGTCAAGCTGCACAACAACTTCAATTTTTTAGAGTTTGATGGGTAGATCTAGGTGAGTAATATGATCTTATTTGGTCAATGAGATGTTATAGAATTAGCAAAAAATCATCTCCCCACTGGGTGGCTATAACTTAGCTATGAGTTCAGCTATCATCACGATGATAGTAAATGGTAATTGATGAAGATGTTTTTTATCAAAAAAAAAAAAAAGGAAAAACTTATGCAACAAGAGCTTGGAAAAAATTCACTAGTATAAAATTCGATTTATTAGAGTTTGATATGTAAACATAGGTAAATGAAGAATAATGATGTACATAGTTATGATGCAATGGTAATAAATAAGTCTTTTATTTAAAAAAAAAAAAAAAAAAAAAAACTTATGCAACAAGAACCTGGAAAAAAAAATCTAGATATATAATGAAATTAAATGTTATCTTTAAATAAAAGTTCTTTAGTTGTTGTGCCAAATTTTATAGAGCCAACTTTTAAATAAAAGTTCTATTAAAAAAAGTTTATAGATAGAGAGAGGGCAGGAGACTTACAATTAAAAGAAAAAAAATTAACATATTGTCTATAACAAAAGTAATCATAGAAGAAAATGTTATGCCAAATTTTACAAGTGATAAAAAACGAATCAAGATAGAAATAGAACAAAAGGGTTAATTAGCATAACAAAAAAGTCTTTAATTAATTGAGATCATCTGTTTCTTACGTTAAAATCTAAGTAAAATTGGTTCCTATAATTATTTTGTTTAGCATATAGTAATATAAATTTCGACTATTTTAAAATTGAAAGTGAATGGATTCTATGAGAAGGATCAAACTCTCGGCACCTATTTTCTGCACACATAGAATTTGAATTCCAAATTTTATTAAAGAGAATCCGAATTTTTCGTTATTTGAAGTAGCAATTAATGTTG
>CATIWK010042734.1:0-10428 GCA_949634005.1 Mallotus japonicus | reverse complement strand
ATTAGGATGTGTTGTAAATTCAAAGGTAAGTAATACACCTGAAAATAGGAAAGAAAAATCTTTCAAGAGAGAAGTTTCTACATTTAATGGTTTCAGTTCAATTTTGTGAGCTTGATACAATTTTTTTTTTTCCGTGTGCATCAGTATTTGTGATTATCACCCTAAAAATTGCACTGAATATCATATTATAAACAAAAAATAAAATTCTTAAGATGAAGAAGACTGAGCAGATCGAAAATTGACCTTTATCTATAAATCTCAACTTTGTTTTTCAATATTTCTATGTTTATTTTTATCTATTTAGGTTTAAAAAGTGCAGTACTAAAGAAGGATTTTGAATTCTTTAAATACCTATAAATAGCATACTCTTAGGAACAAACTAGTCTTGGAAATGTTGACAAAGTGCTGCTTTTTCTTTCCCTTATCAAATTGTTACAGACTCGAATGCATCAAGTCTTGAAAACTTTGATGACTTGTTTTGTTGCTTTTTCCCTCTCTCATCAAATGATTACAAGACACGAGTGAAATAACGACAATAATGAATTAACTATAAACGCATATGTGCTCGAGCTTTAAGTAGCCTTACCCAAAAAATAATCCAGACATCATTACGAAGATACAATCATTAATTAATGCTAGTACTAATAAACTCGAACGAGATTACAATAATAATAAACGTGAAATAATAAAATTATTCATGGGCAATCAAATATTAATTGTGGATGTAAATATGGAGTTACCATGACAACAGAAAGTCAGCCCACATGCAGATCATCTTCATCTAACATGCTGACTTGTAGAGGACCCTTAAAATCACTTGTGCTGTCACCGAGAAGTTCTCGAGCTGCTTTCTCAAGAAATTCTGACGCAGCAGCTTGAACTGAACGTTTTCCATATGTTTGATATTTCCTCTTTCTTTGGGCCCTCCTTTCCAAATATTTTATCTTGGGTCCTTCTCCTTTACTGATTTCCCTCATACTTTTCTTCTGTTCTGCTTGGAGAAAAGTAGTTTTTATAATGTCATTAAAGGAAAATTTAGCTAATAACAGTGGATTGACGGCTACTTACCAGGGGTAAGGTCAGGCAAAGAATGCTCGATGAAACGGGTAGCAGCCTTGTAATTTAAGGTTGTAGAAGGTTGCAATGGTGCTTCAAGACCAATTCAAACTCATTAACTCAGTCATATAAAATGAACTCAGAAACAAACTCGTCATAGATTAAGAGTTGTCTTTAATTAAAGACATGCATTCACTTTCCAATCTATTTGAATAGACCAAGACATCATTACCAATACAATGCAGATGACAATCAGAAATCAGATAGCAGGAATAGAACCTATTCGAAGGAAAAAAAGTACCTTTACTCAAATCCATAGACTGGTCTAGTTTGTCTTGGTACAGGTTCAACCTTTCCTACGAATATAAACCACGAAAGTGAGTACTTTAGCTGAGACACAAAATAGTATAGCTCCTTCTCAGGCAGATAAATTAAACAACAAATTGAAATAACTATTCAGGCAACAAAAAAAAAAAAACAGCATGAAATATACATTAATCATCACCCAAATTCAAAAACCGAATGGCCAAATTCAAGAATTAAGGGTAAAAGAGGATATACAAGCTCAGTCTTGATAGGATGCTCTTCTGGGTCAATTCCATTGCATCTCAATCTCACTAAAAACCCACAAAAATTAAACCAAATCATAATAAAGCAACCATTTTAATCAAAATCAAGATATGAAAACTAACAGGACAAAAAATCACAAGACAAAAGAAAAGCAAAAAAAAAAAAAATGTACATGCAAAAAGTAAAGTAGTGGCCTTGGCAAACAAAAAGAGAGACTGAGCACGTTCAAGAGGAGGCATATCAGCTAGGATTTCTGGGTCAGAGAGAGAAAGGAACTGAAGCAATTGGGTCTCTACTTGCTCTAGATTAGCTAAAGTTGTGTTAGCAGAATCAAGAACTGCTTCCGGTACAACTGAGCTGGCCATTTTTTTTTAACACTTGAAAGGACAAAAAGATGCGATCTTGCTTTGAAGATATGTTGTGTGCGTCTGATGTTGTAAGGAAAAGATGGGAACTTTGAGGCTGGGGTGTTGGATTTTGTTGTTCTCCAGCAGGAAGCTAGGGCTTTTGAGGGACGCCGAGAGGTCTTTTGGGGTAGTCAAGGTTGGTATTGTTTGGCAGCTCAGGCCTCAGAAGAGACATACGTGCCTCTCTTGCCTAATAAATAATTTTTTTTAACATAATAATAATTAGAAGGGATAATGATACTTTTTGGTGTCTCAATTTTTCTGTTTTTGCTATTTAATTGTTTAAATTTTTATTTTAATTAAGTGTCTGAATTTTTTAAAAGCATATTAATATAGTATTTTCGATAGATTGAGTGCTGAGTCAGATCAAACTGGATCCACTTTTATCCCAGTTATTAGTCATGTCATGTGCCACGTGTATTGTATTATTTAAAGGATAAAAATACTCTTATTAAATATTATGAATTGACAAAAATAACCTCAACAGTAACTTCTGCAGCAGACATGAAGGGTGATTGAATAAGAATAATTTTATCCTTTAAATAATGCAACACATGTGATAAATAATATGGTTAATTACTGGGATAAAAGTGGGTTATGTTTGATCTGATTGAGTACCCAGTCAACATCAAAATCAGTAGAAGATACTACATTAGTATGCTTTTCAAAAGTTCAAATACTTGATTGCAAAAAAAAAATTTAAACACTCAAATAGTAAAAACAGAAAAATTGAGACATTAAAAATGTCATTATCCCTAATTAGAAATTGGACGCCGATACATGTCACAGGCCGCAACGGCACTGTAAAAAAAAAAAAAATTTTACCTATTTCACCTCCCAATACAGGGGGTCATCTACCATGAAAAGAGATATTAAGATAAATTTATGGACAGTAACGACACTGTCATTATCTCGGGTGCTGTCGCTGCCCGCGGTAACAAACATTATCCTTATAAATTAAACAATACCCTTTAATAAATAATTTATACCAAAATATCTCTGAAAAAAATATCCAATAGCTAAAAAAAACGTCAGCGCAACTACACCCTCCAGCCATGTGGCTACTGCCCTTTTCGACCCTTAACCAGAGCGATTCCAATCACTTACACTCAATCTTTGCTATTGCTCTGTGACCAGACACCACCTTCTTTGGAGCAGAGTAGCAGCAACCTTTGCTATTTCTCTGTGAGAAATATTGAGGTGAGTGGACGTTCCTTTTGTTTATCTCCAACCTTTGTTTCAACTCTCATAGACCATTAAAACAAGCAGCTTTCATGCATCAATCAATCCTTCTCTAAATTCTTGAGTTTATTATTAATTTTGCTGGTTTTCTTAGTTTCTGATAGTCATTGCATGGCTGTGTTAATTATTTGCTCTTTAAGCATGTGCTGTGGCAGTGTTAATTATAGCTGCACTTTTACTCAAGGGAGCAGCTTTCCTTTTTTAATCCATAGTAATGGTTCATTAGGAGGTAGGAAAGTAAGAAATTTGAAGATTTTGAGTTGTGGGTCTGCGTCAATTTGGAAGAAACCCAAGAGAAAGCAAGTGGGTTTATGTGGGATTACAGTAAAAAGCAATCGTGAATCGGTGGTAGTGAAGAGGAAGCCAAAGAACGTCTTATCTTCTAAAGAAGTTATGGCTGTTCTTAACTCGATTACGGATCCAAGTGATGCTCTTTCTTACTTTAATTCAGTTGCGGAATTGCCCTTTGTTGTTCACACAACTGAAACGTGTAATCACATGCTTGAAATCTTGAGGATTTATGAGAGGGTAGGGGATATGGTTGCTGTGTTTAATTTGATGCAAAAGCAAATCATAAAGAGGGATTTGAACACTTTTTTGACTATCTTTAAGGGGCTTTCTGTAAGGGGTGGCCTAAGGCAAACACCATTTGCACTTGCAAAGATGAGAGAGGCTGGCTTTCTTCTGAATGCTTATTCATATAATGGGTTGATCTATTTGCTACTTCAGTCTGGTTTCTGTAGGGAGGCTTTGGAGGTATATGGAAGAATGGTCTCAGAAGGACTTAAACCTAGTCTTAAGACTTACTCTGCCCTTATGGTAGCAGCAGGGAAGAGGAGAGATACTGAAACTGTTATGTCTTTGTTGGAAGAGATGGAGAGTTTGGGCTTGAAGCCAAATATCTATACATACACCATATGCATTAGAGTACTTGGGAGAGCAGGGGAAATTGAAGAGGCATTTCGGATTATGGAAAGGATGGAGGATGATGGATGCGGACCTGATATCATTACTTATACAGTTCTCATTGATGCACTTTGTACTGCAGGAAAACTTGACAATGCCATGGAATTGTTTGTAAAGATGAAAGCTAGCAGTCATAAACCTGACAGAGTAACCTACATTACCATGTTGGACAAGTTCAGTGATTCTGGTGACTTGGACATGGTGACAGAACTTTGGAGTGAAATGGAAGCTGATGGTTATGCCCCTGATGTGGTTGCTTTTACTATACTTGTGAATGCTTTATGCAAAGTTGGGGATGTTGATGAAGCATTCGATCTGTTGGATGTCATGAGAAATCAAGGGGTTTTACCAAACCTTCATACTTACAACACATTGATTTCTGGACTTTTGAGGTTGAATAGGTTGGATGATGCTATAGAGCTTTTCAATAATATGGAATCTCTGGGTGTTGTGCCTACGGCGTATTCATACGTCCTCTTCATTGACTTTTATGGAAAGTCTGGTGACTCTGATAAAGCTCTTGAGACTTTTGAGAGGATGAAAATTAGAGGAATTGCTCCTAATATTGTTGCTTGCAATGCATCCTTGTATAGTCTTGCTCAAGCGGGTAGACTCAGAGAAGCAAAAGCTATTTTTAGCAGACTTAAATATAATAGGCTTGCTCCAGATTCAGTGACCTATAACATGATGATAAAGTGCTATAGCAAGGCAGGGAAGGTGGATGCAGCCATTAAGTTATTATCAGAGATGTCAGAAAGTCAGTGTGAGCCTGATATAATTGTAATTAATTCTTTGATTAGCACACTTTACAAGGCTGACCGAGTAAATGAGGCATGGCAAATTTTTTGCAGATTGAAGGATATGAAACTTGCTCCTACAGTTGTGACCTACAACACATTGATAGCTGGATTAGGCAAAGAGGGTCAAGTCCAGAGAGCCATTGAATTATTTAACTATATGACTGGTAATGGGTGTCCTCCAAACACAATAACCTTTAATACAATCCTTGATTGCCTTTGCAAGAATGATGAGGTTGATTTGGCCTTGAAGATGCTTTACGAAATGACTACAATGAACTGCATACCTGATGTTCTGACGTTCAACACTATCATCCATGGATTAGTCAAAGAAAAACGAATTAGCTATGCAATCTGGCTTTTCCATCAGATGAAGAAGGTGCTTATCCCTGATTGTGTGACTTTGTGCACCCTTCTTCCTGGTGTTGTAAAGGATGGGCTGACAGAGGAAGCCTTCAAAATTGCTGAAGACTTTGTTCATCAAGCTCAATTTCACATTGACAGGAGATTTTGGGAAGATCTAATGGGTGGAATTTTGACCCAAGCTGGAACAGAAAGGAGCATTTTACTTGGTGAAAGATTGGTATATAATAGGGTCTGCAAAGATGACTCTGTTTTGACGCCTATAGTTAAGGTCTTGTGCAAGCATAAACAAGCCCTAGTTGCTCAGAATGTATTTATGAAGTTCACAAAGGAACTGGGAGTTAAGCCAACACTTGAAGCATACAACTTTTTAATTAATGGGTTACTTGAAGTTCACAACAATGAAATGGCTTGGGATCTTTTCACAGGTATGAAGAATACTGGCTGTGCTCCAGATGTTTATACCTATAACTTGGTACTTGATGGTCTTGGGAAATCTAGGAAGATCAATGAACTTTTTGAACTATATGAACAGATGATTTGTAGTTCATGCAAGCCAAACACCATAACTCACAACATAATTATTGCCAGTCTTGTTAAATCTAAAAGGTTGGACAAGGCTTTGGATTTATATTATGATCTTGTAAGTGGTGATTTCTCTCCCACTCCTTGTACATATGGTCCCCTTTTAGATGGATTTCTGAAGTCAGGCAGACTGGAGGAAGCAAAAGAGTTGTTCGAGGAAATGCCGCACTTTGGATGCAGGCCTAATAGTGCTGTTTATAATATTCTTATAAATGGATTTGGGAAAACTGGTGATGTGGATACTGCTTGTGAGTTGTTCAAAAGGATGGTTAGGGCAGGAATAAGACCAGACTTGAAGTCTTACACTAGCCTTGTTGGTTGTCTATGTAAGGCAGGGAGAGTAGATGATGCTTTACACTACTTCAAGAAACTAAAGCAGTCTGGGTTAGATCCTGATTTAGTTGCTTACAACCTTATTATTAATGGTCTTGGAAGGTCACATAGGATTGAAGAAGCTCTCTCTCTATATGATGAAATGCGAAGCAGAGGGATCAACCCTGATCTTTACACTTATAATGCCTTGATACTTGGTCTTGGAGTCTCTGGAATGGTAGAACAAGCAGGAAAGTTGTATGAAGAACTGCAATTTATAGGTCTTGAACCTAATGTGGTCACCTATAATGCTCTTATCCGTGGATACAGCATGTCAGGAAATTCTGATTCTGCCTATGCAGTCTACAAGAAGATGATGATAGGCGGTTGCCGTCCTAACACGGGGACATTTGCTCAGCTTCCAAATCAATCCTGACACCTTCAGGATATTCAGCAGGCCAAGCACCAGGTATTGCTCTTATTTTGAAGATTGTGAATCCTGAAGTTTAAACCTCTTGTCAAGATGTCAAAACTACAGGGGTGATTTATTCCAATTGTATGGATTTTTGGGTGTTAGCGAAGTGCATTTAGTTATATGAATATGATTTTGTTTATCCTACCAGCCACAGATGTCCGAGGAGTAACATTGAGAAGTGGACTTTGCTATAATTGCGACTGCCGATTCAGGGACATTTTCTTGTATGAAAGAGATGAAGACACTTGAAAATTGATGATAAGCATACTCACTCTGTAAACAAGGTGTAATCAGAGGCCATATAATATACCAAACTTGGTTTATGAAAACCTGTGCATATCTTACCCCTATACACTGTAAAAGGTTTTGTGATGTAATATCTGTAAATGGCAATCTCCGGTCCTGTATTAGTTCAACTTGTTCAGGTTTATCATATAACATGTCAGAGATTTTGTATACTTGAGATTCAGGTGTTTGTGTTCCTTATACTCTAAGCTGCATTTTTATGTGCGGCAACATGACATGGTACAAAGAAAAGAGCATAGGCAGGCAGTGATTTTCAATTTCGACGTTTATTTTTCAGCAAATGTACTTAACTGAAAATAAATATAGTTGGTAATGTTAATTAGTTTTCTGATGCTGTAGTTACATAGTCGTAATTGTTTAATGTCTTGTGAATATTGGATGTTAGAAATGGCAGACTATGAGTTCTGGATCCTCAACCTACAGAGACCGATATGGAGGCTGGAGTTTAATTCTCCCATTGCTATCGTTAGCTTCTTGATAATAAAATTATCTACTAATTAATAAATGTGTCTATCAAATTAAAGTAAAAAAAAAAGTTACAGAAATTAAACTAAAATTGTAGTCTTGATTAATCTAAATTAAGGAACAAGTTTATAAAAATTATTATATTAATATATTCCTGAACTCATTAATGGTTCTTCTTCAGCTTCTTTTTCTTAGGTCTTGGATTTTCCTCCACATTTGTATCATCAATATCTTCTGCTAAATATGCCTCCATTAGCGTCTTCTTCTTCAAAGAATCCGTAACCTTTTTTATTCTCTTCACATTTTTCTCACATTCATCTAGCAAACGGGCTTGTAATTCAGCTTCTATTTCAATACTGTTCATCAATTTCAGTTGCATATATTCTTTGATCAAACTAAAATCTGCTCATCAAACGATGCTATCCTCTTGATATCGGATTTTTTCATAATATTCCTAATTGCTCCGTCTGCAATGTGGTGTGCAAAATCAATTATACGATCAGTTCTGATCTTCCCAGATATTTCAAGGATAACACTTCTCCACCAGTCTTGTACGTCTTCGAACTCTTTAAGTTTAGAGGTACTTGTTCCTCATCTGGCCAATTACACCATCGTATTAGATACCTAATCCTATAATTAGTAAGGCTGCGCATCTTGTGTTCGCGACTTCTACTCTTAATGATGAGATTTTTCTCATGCAATTCTTGACATTCTGAAAAGCACCTCTTCAACTTCATATCGCCATTTTAACCATTCTAAATACCTCTTCTCATCGTTAAGATCATTATCAAAATCATCAACTATGTCTCTTACAGTAGAATTATTATTTTTGTCTTCAATTACTTGTTTTCTTGTTAAGACATTCTTCACAAGAGTCTTGACAGAATTGAATAGCTCCATTGTATCTTGTTCGGAGATTCAGTTAATTAGTATAAAAGAACAAAAAAAGAAACGATGCTTTTATAGAGGTTTGACGAGGAAGGTATATAAAAGAAATTCTTACAGGATTAGGCTTTTGACTTCTTATAGGATTTGGATTTGTTCCAAAAGTTCTTATAGTGTTAGGATCATTTTTCTGATTAGAGTCGCTAAAAGCAGTGTGATTAGTGTTTTATAATGCATACATCAGAAAATTGTTAATCCTGACCCTGACCCTATAAGAACATTTCACTTGCAAGCATAATTACGTCTCTTCCTTGATGGGAGATTATTGTCTACACTTGGTGTTTTACACCATATGTTTAGATATAAGACATATAAGTTAAGTGTAAAATAGTTGTCTAATGAAAACAAAACACTTAACTTTATCATTCAAATTTAACCATTGGATGTATTACACCTAGTGTAAGTAAAAATATTCTTTCGTTGATTGTTTGTTTATATATTGTTCTCTTTTTTCCAACAACACTTTTTTTAGGATCTAATAACACATTGAATAAGAAAAATATTGGTTGTTTATTTTTATTCCCCAACCTTATTAATTATTATTATTATTATATCTCAAACTTGTTAGGATAAAGGTATCAATCAAGAAATTAAAGTTAGGATTGTTTTTTCCTTTTGTCAATTAAAGATGTAACACACAACCAAATCACAAGTCCCAAATTAATAAATTATTTAATTGCCTGCATTTCAGCTGAAATGCTATATCCCTAGAAAAGCTAATCGTCTAGCTGATTGGATGCAAAGAACAATTCTGATCTCTTATTTTACAATGATGTATTTAATGTTAATCCTTCATTTTGGACAATTGTATCAGATGAACAATCTTTTTGATATAGCAATGAATTCATTTTCGGTCAAAAAAAATAATAATAAATTATTGTATTCCACTATTTTATTAAATTTACAAATGTTTTATTAAAATAATATAAATAAAATTAAACTAAAATTCTCTACATTAATTAATATATAAAATAACTAAAAAAATAACTATAACCTATCGCTCTCCTTTATAGCCTAATGACACAGATAACAAAAATTGAAACCTAGTTATCCTTAGTATTTAATCCTTGCCTTTTTCTTGGGTCTTCGATCTTCGTTTTCTAATTGTAATTTTGCATCCATAAGCGATCTTATCTTAAAATAACGTATATATTCTTGTATTGTTTTAATTTTTTCTTCGCATTCATCCAACCGATGACCTTGTAATTCAGGTAATTCAATGTTGCTAATCATGTCCACTCGCACAACTTCCTTCACCAAACAAACTATTTGTTCATCCAATGATGACATCCTTCTAGTGTTCGATTTTTTCATCTTCATCCTTATTACTCTATCTACCATTATGATTGCAAAATCAATAACACGATCATTACTTACGATTTGTTCATGTATTTTAACACTAGCAATTCTCCACCAGTTCAGCACGCCTTCATACTCTTTAATCTTCGAGTTATATGCTTCTTTATTTGGCCAACAAGACCATAATATTACACTGATAATCATATCATGAACAATATCTGTTATTTTCTGTACTCGTCGATGATGATTCCTGTTATAATTGGTAGCTTTTATTTTTTCATTATGCCATTTTCGCCACACCTTTTCAGCTTCATATCGCGATTCTAGCCATTCTAAATAACTGATCTCATCATCGCCTTGCTTCTGATCGTCTTTGTTACATATTGTCGCATAGACTCTTTTGGTGTTGTTGTCTCTGTTTCTTGCAGCACCAGAGATACTTTTTAACATGGTCTTGTTGTCTCTGTTTCTTGCAGCACCAAAGATACTTTTTAGTATGGTCTTGATGTAGTTGAATAGACTCCTCATTGTACTCTTATCTTGTTAAGAGAGTTTTGTTGAATTTCTTTGATCTTCAATAATAAAAATCGTAGAATTACTTGAATATATATAGTGTTATAACAATAATGCATGTGCTTTT
>CATIWK010042703.1:0-41455 GCA_949634005.1 Mallotus japonicus | reverse complement strand
ACAAGTTCAATCTTAAGTTCATGGTCTTATGTTGATGATTGGATTGGTTGCTTAAGTTGTTATTGATGCAGTACTCCCTTCTTCAGTATCACTAAAAATTTGATTCAAACACAGCTAAACAAATACTGCCTTGAGTAATGTGTTTCATGATAATTGCATCATTGAATTGAAATTTCCTCAAATGCATGGTTAAAGTCTTTATTCATAGTGCAAATCTAACTGCGTTAGGGAAAAACCTTTGAACATTGAAATCAATGTATAAGGAGGATACAAAGCATAAATAAATTTTAGAATAATATAGTATTTAATAATAAAATCTAATAATCCTTAACTACATTCTAATTAATAAATATACATCCTTACTATACTTAAAAGGAATGGAAAACATAAGGTTAGATCATCAATGGATGAATGTTAAATTAAGAGATGAGTTTTTTATTGATGAATTTGAGGCAAGAATTGAAGAGTTTGTTGATTTTGCCCAAAGGCACCCTGAATTTATGGATGAAACAAAATAATAATCTAACATTCTATAGATTTAATGAAAGTCTTTTTCTAACTTTGTTTTGTTATGAACTTTATGAGCATGCAATTAATACTTGTTTAATCTCATTATGCGATGTGCATAATTTATTAATTTGATTTATTTTTAAGAGGCTGAGTTATGATGCCCACCCACACCGTTTGAGGTGTTCAAGCGCATGCACAAGAAAAAGGATGGATTGTTCGTAGACAAATGGTCAAATGATACCAATGTAAATTTTGTTACTTAACTATAGCCATTTGGTAATATGTTAAGCCTTTGCTTGATCAAAGTGTTGATCAATCTCAAACCAACTTTGAATTTCACTTTAATAATCAATTTTTATTACTAACATGTATGTTTTTAGAATGTATCTTAGTTAGGACCAAGTGCATACTTAATAGATGGATTTATGGAGCTTAAATTATGGCCAAAACATGAAGACATGGATGCTCATAAGTGGCATCACGATCGTGAGCATTCCCACGATCTTAAAGGAGTAAAGTGAAGCTAATGTTCAAGATGATAGTCATCCTCACGATCACGAAGAAACTCATCACGATCGTGATCATCTCATTACGATCGTGATTATCTCATCTCAATCCTAAGGCTTGAAAGCTTGAAGAATAAATTGAGGCAGTCCTCCTTATGATCCTAGTCATGATCATGAGCATGCTCATGAACTTCACACTATAGCTCCCAAGTGGAAGAAACATTAACTGAAGATGAAGGTTTTTAGGGCAAAAATCAAAGCTCCAACAACTAGCTTTGCACCCTCCATTATAAATACAATCGCAAGATCTCATTTAAAGAGTTAAAGAGTTGGTGGAGCAAATTTATTATGAAAATGCATTGAGCCAAACTCAGTATTTCTATTTATATATTCATTTCTTGTAAATAAACTCTTGTTGAGTTTGTATTTACCCTTCTTGTGAGAGTTGAAAAAGTGGATTCTTTCATCTACTTTTTCTTAGCGTTAAAAAGTGAGTAGCGAGGATCAATCAACATTAAGTTGGTGTTATGCCTTGTAAAAATAAAATGATTGTAAGAGATTGTGTGTTAGCCTTAAAAACACTCATAAAAAGGTTTAAATATGAACCTTGAAAACACTTGGGAAAAGGTTTAAGTGTGAGCCTAGAAAATATTTAGAGAAAGGTTTTGAGTGAGCCTAGAAAACACATTTTTATAAGGTTGGTGTTGAACCATTAAACACCTTATTATAATAAATCTTAGGAATAAGATTGGTGTGGGTGATTAAAAAATTCTAACTTGGGGCTAAGTTAGATGAAGCAATATGTTCATTGAGTAACCAAACTCCTTAATTTATTGTGTTAAACTTCTCTTACTCTCAATCCTTTTTTTGATTTTTAATTTTCTTAATCTCTTTAATATTCTAAATTAGCCCTATTCACCCCTTTTAAGGCTCTAACAATTGGTATCAGAGTTTGGATTTTAGGTAGTTAGTTGCTAGAATTTAAGACCATAAGGAGTGAATTTATTTCTTTTTAAATCTTTAAACCTTTTCTTTGATGGGAGTGATTATCCCTATTAGAAGCAGGGAATGGAATTTTATCTAAATAGTGGTCCTATAAGAATTTGGATGTAATTCTCGATGGGTGGAATTCTCCTAAGGAGAAAGTGGATTGTGTTGAAGTGCTTAAATAAAGAAAGTAGTCCCAAAAATAAATGAAAGAGAATTACAAGAACAAAAGGCCATGCCAATTTTTATTGCTTCCATGTCAAGAGAGGAAAAAGGTAAAATTCAACATTGCATGTTGACCAATGAGATGTGGAAAATCTTGGAGAATCACTATGAAGGCAATATCCAAGTGAGATCCAAGAAGATCCAACTTCATGTATTTGAATATGAGATGGTCATAATAAAGCCTCATGAGAGCATCATTGATATGAAAAACCAATTGAATGCACTTTTAACCACTTTGACGAAGTTGGGCAAGCACTACTCCAAGAAGAAGTCAATACTAAAATTTTGAAGGTGCTACCTAAGAAGGATTGGGAATTAAGAGTTACCTCCATTGAGGAAGCTCATAATCTTTCTAAGCTTTCAACCGACATCCTCATTGGTAAGCTTTTCACTCATGAGCTTACCTTACGGCAAAGAAAAGAGAAGCAAAAGGGAAAAAAAAAAAAGAGCCTTGCATTCAAAGCATCTTAAAACTCAAGTTATGAAGATGATATAGAAGACTCAAGTAAAAATGATGAGGAGATTGCATCATTCACTAAGCACCTCATAGTGTACTTAAAAAGGAAAAACTTGAGAAAACATAAGGAATCCAAGAGAGATGGATTCAAGAAAGCTAAAGAAGTAATATACTTCAAATACAAGAGACTTGATCACATCCAAGATGAATGTCCTAAGCTCAAACACAATTACAAGAGAGCAAAAGAATGAATAAAAAAGGCTTTCAAGGCTACTTGAGATAACTCATTTGAATTCAACATAGAGGAAAAATGAGGCATTAAATTTCTACTTTATGGCTTTGAAGGACAAACATGAGGTACCTATCTTATCTAGTTCTTTTAGTGAAACTTCTTTGTGATGATTTGTGCAATGATGAGAGCTCCTTAGTTAGAAAATTAGTTTTAAAGTGTCAAAAATTACTTTCAAAGAAAAATGTCTATAAACAAAAGTTTTCAAAATTGTCTAATAGCTTAAGAATTTGAAATTAGAATTAGTTCCTTAAATAAAAAACTCACTCATAATTTGAAACCTCTCTATCTTTGAAAAATGATTTTGATAAAACTAAGAAAATAAATGAGTTGCTTTTAAAAGAAATTTTAGAAGAAAGGCACCATTTCCAAATTTCAAAAAGAAAAAAACACTCTTGATCGTCTTATAGATAGTCAAAGGTTTCATGGTTTGAAATTAGGACTTAGTTTTTCTAATGGAGCCTTGCATCATTAAGTCCTAAATTTGTCAAGGCTACTCCTACTTCACCCCTCATTGCTATTATGAGCCTTAAAGCCTCATGATTCTAAGAGAGAGTGTTAAGAATCTAATTGTCAAAGGAAAACCTCTAAAAGTTAATATTTCAAAGGCTCAAATTTTCAAAGATAAAGGCAAGAAACCTAAACCACATGATGCATACTTGTATCATAACAGGCAGACACATATGCACATTAAAACTTAAAAATTTATGTAGGATTGCTATTGTGAAATGCATACTCATCCTAGACCATTTGTGTCTGGAAAAGCCACCATCATAACCATGCTAAACTTTCATATGTTGGTAGGCAAAAATAGGTTTTCAAAAATTAAAAGTTTTTATTGCATGAAGTTTGGACATAATAATAATGTATGTTATTATAGAAAACTTCATCTCAAACTTCTACTATTTACTACTTTGAGAATCACAAACCTAGACCAAATAAGGTTTAGGTTCAAAAGGTTGCTTGATAATTTTTTTTTATTTTGTGCTATTTGTTGATAAGCTAATAAAATCAATTTATATAGTTTACCAATAAATATGCAAACATTAAAATGTCTAAAGAAAATTTAACCCTTTGCATGATCAAAATGCTTCTCAAAATTGCATAATTAACATGCTATTTTCACTTTTTTTAAAAAAATTTTGCATTTGGTATCTCTTATTTGGCATCATTTTTTACTTAGTATGCTTTATTTTTTAAAGGCCCTCTTTGCACTACATATTGACAAT
Source organism: Mallotus japonicus (assembly GCA_949634005.1). Classification (NCBI taxonomy): domain Eukaryota; kingdom Viridiplantae; phylum Streptophyta; class Magnoliopsida; order Malpighiales; family Euphorbiaceae; genus Mallotus; species Mallotus japonicus. The sequence continues at coordinate 37,252 of CATIWK010042703.1, read as the reverse complement.
CATAATTGCTATTGCCAATTTTTTAACACATGCTTGGCATATGCTTCACTTTTCATGATTGATTTTTTTATTTAATTTTTTAATTAGGTATCAATTAATATCATTCCCTTCTCAATTGGTATCCTCATTGTTTATTTAATTTCATTCTTTTATTTCACTTACTTTTCACTAATTATTACCTTACTCTTTTTGATTTTCTTCCTTTTCACTTTGACAAAGGGGGAGAAAAATTTAACATTTTGAATGATAATTATAATGCTTAAATTATAAATAGAATGCCAAAAAGGGAGAGAAACTAAATATTTATTGCAATTGAATGATATTTGACATATTTTACTCACCTTAATAAATATTGAGGGGAGAAATTTCTCAATTCCTTGGTATATGATTGAGGGGGGAGTATTATAAAATAAATGCACACGCATGCACTTAGTAATTTTTAATTATTGTTCAAAAATTGATTGTCAAAGTAAAAAATGGGGAAATTGTTGACTCTTTGCAAGATCAAGGTGTTGATCAATCTCAAATCAACCTTGGTTTTGACCTTAACAATCAATTTTTATTACTAACATATGTGTCTATGAATGTATCAGTTAGGGCCAAGGGCATGCTTAATGGATGGAATTATGGAGCTCAAAATGTGCGAACAAATGAAGACATGGATGCTCATAAATAGTATCACGATCATGAGCATTCCTATAATCTTAAAGGAGTCAAGTGAAGCTAATGTTCACGAGGACAATCATCCTCACAATCTCCATTACAATCATGAGGAAGCCCATCACAACTGTAATAATCTCTTCACGATCTTAATACTTCAAGAGCTTGAGAATAAATTGACGCAGTCCTCCTCACGATCCTGGTCACGATCGTGAGCATGCTTATGACCTTCATTTTATAGCTCCCAACGACAAATTCATACAAGCAACAACTATATTTTTGTTCTCTAAGATCCTAAACTGCATTCTTATAATCATGAGCATGACAAATCCTACAAAAAGTGTAAGAAATATTAAATGAAGATGAAGGTTTATTGGGGATGAAAATAAAAGCTCCAACAACTAGTTTTACACCCTCCACTATAAATATAAGCTCAATACTTCGTTTAAAGAGTTAGAGAGTTGGTGGAGAAAACTTATCATGAAAATTCATTGAGTCAAACTTAGTTTCTTTTACATTTTCTTTTATATATTCATTTCGTATGAACAAACTCTTATTGAGTTTGTATTTACCCTTCTTATAAGAGTTGGTTGTGCGGATTCTTTCATCTACCATTTCTTAAGGTTAAAAAATGGGTAGTAAGGATCAATAAACATTATGTTGGTGTTGTGCCTTGCAAAAATACCTTGATTGTTAAAGGTATGTTAGCCTTGAAAACATGTGCAAAGAAAAGTTTAAGTGTGAACCTTAAAAACACTTGAGAATATGTTTAAGTGTAAGCCTAGAAACACTTGGTGAAGGATTTTAAGTGAGCCTAGAAAACACATTGTTGTAAGGTTGGTGTTAAACCATAAAACACCTTGTTGTAATCAATCTTGGGAATAAGATTGGTTTGGGTGATTGAAAAATCCTAAATTAGGGATAAATTAGGTGGAGACGTAGGTTTATTGAGGAACTAAACTCCTTAATTCCTTGTATTAAACTTCTCTTACTCTTAAGCTTTTCTTTTGATTTTTAATTTTCTTAATCTCTTTCAAAATTCTAAATTAGCCCTATTCACTCCCCGTCTAGGGCTCCAACATAATATATTATTATTATTATTATTATCCAAACTCTCAATTTTAAGTATTTTAATTGCTTGTTTAGTGTATTTAATTGGGTCTTTTGTTTGGACTGTAGTTAATTGCTTGTTCTTTAGTGGGTTCATATGTGGAATCTTGTTTATTAATGCTCTTTTTTTTTTTCAAATTGCATTGTCTTTTGTTGAATTTTAGTTGTGATTTATTTATGGGTTTTGGCTAAATTGAAGAAATTTATAAAGGATTGTTCTTGATAGTAATAAAAATAGAAAATTTTTATTGATATTTTTAATCATGAAAGTTTGGATCTCTAATTTTTATATGCTAATTGAAATTATATTCTTATAAAGTGAAACATGACTTGTACATAATTTGAAGTTAAATGTTTTAATGTTCAATATTTTATGTGTTCCATAGTTTGAAATAGCATTGGCATAATACCTTTGTTGGTAAAATTTTCTTTTAATATATAAAGATAGTTTTAGTCTTCCTTTCTTATGTGCTTAACTGAGCATTAATTCTCTGGCATTATAGGCAATGCTTAACCTACTTGTGTTTGTTTAAGCTTGCACAAATTTTTATATTCTATATATTATTATGTTGAAAACTGTGGGAAGCTGCGGTGTCAAAGGAGTCTATAGAGGCTTCAAAGGTGGATATTGCTTGTATTTACCTTCAGGTTGTTAGAGTGAAGCAGAAAAAGGGGTGAGTGTACGACCTTGACATTCATGCATCTACATTTTATTCAGATTCTATCTTGAGCTCATCCTCTGGCTCTTCACATTATAATACTTTATTTGATAAGCAGTTGTAGGAGGAATGACAAGGCAATCAAGAAAATTTGCAAAGAAAAATGAAGAGATGCAAAAACAAATTGAAGAAGTGAAAAAAGAGAAGAAGAAAGGCAAAAAAAGGACGAAGAGATGCAACATAAGATATTCCAGATGGAGTAGATTATGCGTATGTTACTCAGGGTTCTTAACCTTTAGCTGTAGATCCACCTAAGTCTCCAGAGTAGTGATCTTGAATAGTAGTTTTTATATTATATTTAATATTGTATTAAACTTTGTTGTATGCTATTGATATATATACATATATATAATACGAAAACAACACTTATGGGTGTATTTAAACTTTTGTTATTCGTATATGAAAAAATACTGTCCAAAAACTTAATTGAGAATCAAAATTGGAACAAAAGAAAGATCTTTACCCAGTTCCAAATAAACAATTAATTTTTGAAAAAAAAATGGTTAAATAGTGATAAAAATTCCATTATATTTTTGTTTAATAGAAATGGAATTGCATCCATTACTATTTTAGAAATGGATTTTTTGTTGCAATTTTGGACAGAATAGCAACAGAATTATGTTTGTTGCTATTTCAAAAATGGATTTTTAGTTTCAATGTTGGACACAATAGCAGCATACATATATTAAAAATAGATTTTCCATTTCAATTTCGGACAAAATAGAAATGGAATTATGTCTGTTGTTATAACAAATTTTCTATTTCAATTTTGAACTAAATAGAAATGGAATTATGTCCATTGTTATTTTAGAAACTGATTTTCCGTTTCAAGTTTGAACAAAATAGCAATGGCATTTTGTTCGTTGCTATTTTGTAAATGGGAATTTTCCATTTTAATTTTGGACAAAATAGCAATGGAATTTAGTCCGTTTCTATATACTAATGGAAAATTTCGTTTTAAATTGAAACATAAATATTGTTGTCGCTAATTTAGAAATGGAACATCTGTCTCTAAATTTGAGACAAAATTTATCCATTTCTAATTATCAATGAAAATTCCATTTCTAATTTTGTCGTAAAATATCTGTTGTTATTTCAATGTCAAATTTGAAATGGAAATTAACTTTCTATTTTACAACATTAGAAACATAAATTCCGTAGCTATTATTAGAAACGAAATCAATCCATTACAGAATTTAAAAATGGAAAGAAAAATTCCATCACTAATATTTAGCGACGAGGTTTTTTGAAATAGAAATCTTCCATTTCTATGTCGTAGCTATTCAAACCGTAGCTATTTTTCGAATAGCTATAGAAATAGAAATAGATTTGTCGTTCCTATTTTGCTTCTTTCTTATAGTGAAGAGATTAGTTGTAGCTTACAAACTCAATTGTTTTGAAACTTTATTATTTAACATCAAATAAAGCAATATACTTACAAAAACTTATAAAAGGAATGTAATTAAATTATGGACAATTTTTTTATACAACCCATGGGAGTATGAATTCCTCCTCCCTAATGATGTGTCAACTTTTTAAGCTATCACTAATTAATAAAATAAAATAATTTAACTTTTTTAAAATCTCTCATATAGATAAAAAGAAAAAATAACCCTTGTACATCAAACAAATGAAATTATAAATACACAATGAAATTATATATTCTAATTTTTTAGCAAACAAACACAACAATAGAAAAAACTGCTATACTACTAAAAAAAGCCGTTGATATTAATCAACTTCATCAATCAATTGCATATTGTTGGTGTCCTAAAAAATGAGTGAATATCTCATTTTTATTATGTTTTACATGCCCTTGTAACCAAAAAATTTTTATATCTGTATTTATACTTCAAATTTTTAAGAGAATAATTTTCATGAAAAAAAAGTATGATTTGAACAACGAAAAAATATTTCAATAATTCCAAATATAATTTTTGATACTTTCATATACAAGTTTAATTAAAAAAAAAGAAACATAGTATCGACATTCATAATATAAGTGAAAAGTTGTATATTGAACGAAAAACAAAGTACAACAGAGGACTATATATATATATACAGCTTATAACAACTAACATAATGATATCCAAATAACAATTATAACATCGCGTAGTTATCTCAATACGCCCCATAATCTTCAATGAACTTAAAATTTTTAAAAAAAATCAATTCTGAACAATTAATTTAGCAGCAAAATAACATTTATGGAACTAATTAGATTATGCAAAACTCTTTCCAACATCTTCAATGACCAAGTGAAAATGTCATTCATTTCTCAAAATTTCAGTTCTTTTCATGTTGATCAATGTTTTGAGAACTTGCAATTACTTCCTGCAAAAAAGTTACAATTAAAGATTTTAAAGATATATAAACAAAAATTTAAGTAGTTTTTCATCTAAAAGTATCAAATATTTGCAGGAGCTGAGTATATGAGAAAATATTTTGTGTTGGCGCTTGAGTGACAACAATTTGTTTGCCTACACAACGATTCCTTCAAATATATTAAAAAAAAATGAGATGCTATATTTTATATAGTACAGATAATTTTTTTTATAATAATACAAGAAGTTTTAAACTATATATACCTGATTGAAATTGTTTAGAAATTGAAATTCAAGTTCATTATGCTCTCCATTTATACTATTGTCAACACAAAAAGATTCCTGAAATTAAATCAAGTCAATTCTAAATTCTAATTTTAATGTTATATGAAATGGTAAAATAAGTACCTGGGTCAAATTTTTCATGACTTGATAGCCAACATAATTAAGGTCTAGTTGATTAACATTGTTACTCTACACATTCTCATATATAGTTAAAAAAACATAGTATAAAATTAGTAATATAAATATAAAAATGTATTGTCTTACACATTTAGTCTTAGAAGCCTTCATATATATATATATATATATTTTATTTTTCAGTAGAAACATTGACTGAGTTATCCTGCAAAATAGTTGGTCATAAATACCAAATAGACATTTTAATTTATAAATATGAAAGTCAAGAAAAATTATATCAATTATATAAAAAATATTATTTTACTATTTCTTTACTTCTTTTTTATGACTCTTCCTTCATTCTAAAGCACTTTTTAGTCTTTTGCTTAGACGTCCAACAGTAGCCCCTTTTTTTTTTTTTTTTTTTTTTAATTTCATGCATAATTGGTGAAGATGATATATCATCTCTTGAATTTGTGTCATCAACGAAACCAACAGAGACACTGTTTTTCTTTAATTCTTGTAAATTCTTTACCAATTTTGTGAAACTTTCACTAGCATATTCATACATATTCTCACTTTCTACTGCAAGTGTTGAAATTTCGTGAAAATTGTGACTCAAAAATGAGTATCTCTTTCCTATGGACTCTTGTGGATTGTCTTGAACCCCAATAATATGGCTTCTTCTGATTATATCAATCTTTGCATCTCTAGTCCATCTTTTCAAAATGTAGTCCTGTGGAATCTTCTTAATATTTTTCTTATCAAGAACATGGGCACATAAAATTCCTACAAAGCTAGACTTCATGTAACTACATTCAACTTTATTTGTCAATGCTTTTAATGTGACTAAGTGATGTTGATTTTGCCTACTAGATTTGACTTTGTAGCTCGTAATAGCCTCAACTTTGTCAACTTTATCTTCAGTACAATCTAAAACCTTCATATATTCATCTTGAAAAATTTTATACACTACTAGAGTATACACCATTGAAGCATGTCTCAACATCTTTACATTAGCTTGCAAAACAGGGACCCTTTCTCTCATTTTGTACTCTGCCTTTAACTCCTCATAATGTTTATCTGATAATATCTTGCTATAATTCTCGAAGAAATACATAAAATTATGCTTTGGTTTTAAGTATTTCTTCAAAACATTATTCATTGACTCACTGTGTTGGGTGCTTTTCATATCAACTGTAAACATATGTCGCCAATATACCTTAGCCCATTTCTCCCTCTCTTCAAATATTCCACGCAACCATTTATTATCTATAAGCATGTATTTCTCAAGCACATTATTCCAAGCTATAAACCATTCATCTTCCTCTTTATAATCATACACACATGACCTAAAATTTCTAGCAAATTGTTTTGATGAATGAAAGATATGACTTAAATTTTTAGCAACATTTTGATAGATATGCCATACACAAAACCGATGCCATACATAAAACCGATTCTGAGTTTCAGGAAATACCTCTTGAACTGCTTTAGCCATAGCTGGACATTAATCTGTCAACATTATCCTTGGTTGCTTTCCAGACATTGTACTAAGAAAAGTCTCAAACAACCATTTGAATGATGATGTGGTTTCATCATATAATATAGCTGCTCCAAAAATGATACTTTTCTTATGGTGATTAACACCAATAAATGGAGCAAAAAGCCTACTATTTTTATTTGTTCTGTAAGTTGTGTCAAAACACACAACATCTCTAAAATGATGGTAATCAATAATTGATCTACCATCTGCCTAAAACACATCTAAAATAGAATCTTCATCATCAAGTTGTATTAAATAGAAATAAGATGGATCCTCTAATTGCATTCTATGAAAATACTCTATCATAGTACGTCCATTTCCTTTTATCATCCCCATTCTATGGTTAGAAGATATGTAGTTTCTAAAATCACTATCTAAAAACCCATTAAATTCACGACCTCCACTTTGTGTAGTTATTAAATCAATAGTAGACTTAACAGACAATCCAGCCTTTTCAGCATCATTAGCAATGGCTTTATGAGCAAGACTAATTTGTCTTCGTGACCTTAACATGTGTTTTATTGGTGTGAGAGTACGTTCATGAGTGTGCTTAGCCCTAAATGAAACAACTTCAAACATGCCATCAGTTTTATTAAGTTAACATGTCATTTGTGCCAAACAATTTACTCTAGTAATTGGATGCTGAAATTTTACTTGTTCATATCTTTTGTCAACCCTTTTTTGCCCTTGTCTTGAACAACAAAATGTTCTTCTTCTCACCTGGCCATCTAGTTTTTGTTTCACATATTGTTTTCTAACATTAATCCAACTTTATGAGCATAGTTTTTGTAAAAGATATAAGCACTCTCTTCACTATCAAATTTCATTCCAATGACCTAGAGGTCAACAATACGCATTAGTGTTAAATTGTAGATAACTTAATGTATATACTTAATTAAAATTAATATATATCTTTAAGAGCAAAAATTGTTAGATAATCAATCATATGAACAAATACAATTAATAAATTTTTAATATTAAAAAATTTTAAGTACATGATTGATTGATGGAGTTACTTAATACTAGCAGTCTTCTTATAATATAGTAGCAGCCTTTTTTTTTTTTTTTGAAGATTATGGGAGCGGCCTTGTTTTGTTTGTTTGTTGGAAAATTAGGCTATACAATATCGTATTATATTTACAACTTTTTTTTTTAGAAAATTATTATATTATGTTTACAACTTTGATTTTTTGTTTAATGTGCAAGGGTTATTTTGTCTTTTTATTTATATGAGAGATTTTAAAAAAATTAATTTTTCTTTTAGAATTTAATAACCCAAAACATACATAGAGCACAGTGACACCACACCCTATCTAACAAAACCATGACAATTTTGTTAGATACGGAATGATATATATGCTACACACACATTCTAAATTATTTTATTTTATTAATCAGTATAGTTTAAAAAGTTGACACATTATTAGGGAGTAAGGGTTGGGTTGTATAAAAAAATTGTCGTTAAATTATTACATATTGTCGTGGCACCAGCTCAACGCACGGATCCAAACCAGCAACTATTAGATTATGGCACCGATAAAGTCTCAAATTAATGCTGATCCACAAACCATCAGCTTATTTCCAGCATATTTTTCTAAGTACAAAATGCAACCAAGCCAGCCATATACAAATCAGGAGAAATCCGAGAATGTTGTACATTAAGCTGCAGTTACACAAGGGGGTCTCCGCCCACGGCCATGGCTGGCGCGGCCTAGTGCAACGGATCCGGAAGTTCGCCCTCTTGCAGAGCCTAGAATAATAGCAATTGTACACTACCAACTCCTTGCTCAGTATTTTGAAAAGATCAGTTATGGCAAGAGGGTCACATGGCAAGTAAGACTCTATTATTCCCAAGTCACATAACAAATTTGCATCATCCCAAGCCTTAATCAGGCCTCCCATGAAGGAAATATAATCGGTTATATAAGCATTTGACCTCTCACAGCATTGCTCGAACGCCAAAAAATTACGAAACAGGGATTCAGTCTCAGATAGAATCTTCAATCTCGGGATCTCCATCAAACCATTTGAATGAAACTTAATGTCTAGTAAGCTCTTTGACTTAGCAGCTATTCTGAACTTAATTGCAGCTTTAATTTTAAGATCAGTTGCACTGTGTACAAGTACCTCAGGGTCATCGTTGTCGAATTTGCGTTCATCGATCCAAGATGGAGCATAGCTATGGCGTAGAAGGTCGAGTAGATGTTTAATATCAACACCCTTTTCTTGAGGTAATGTCTTATATCCTGGAATTATGTCACTGAAAAATTGAAGTGCTAAATCTATAAGAGAAGGTCCTCCATTGAACACTGAGCTTATGTTGAACAAGCACTGCAGAACAAAAAATGGCAGCTGATTTTCAAACAATATCATGTCTCGTTTGATGCGATTCAGCAATCCATTTCTCCTGAATATAGGATCATCTCCTGATCCTGGTGACTCCTTCATGAACCTAAGAAACAATTCTATTATGAAGCATCCATCATATAGCATCATTTTCTTGAATTTCCTGCTACTAAGCTCAATTACTTCGCCATAGCATCGACGCGCTTTCTCTTCAAGGCCTTCAAGTGCTTTCAGGTAGTCTTCAAGTAACATGTTTGGACTGTGTTGAAGGAAAGATTTTGTATACTGTTGCTTGTACCTTTCCATTGTGCTCAGGTCCCTTCTATTGTGATGAAGAGGGCCTATCGAGATTGTCATGGGTATGTAAGCTACCTTATATGCTTCTCTCAGTCCTTTCCTCACTCTACCGATGCAATACTCTGGGTGTGGAGAAGAGACTTCACAAAGCTGTGCTCTAATCTCATCTGCTAATTCTTGGATTTCACTGTCTTGCATTCTTTTTAATTTTCCTTGCGAATTTGATCTTTTTTCAATAACATTCCAAACGGGTACCTGTAATTAATACAAGAAAATGTTATGCTAGCTTCTTAAGGTTGATTAAAATTATAAATCGATTGATCTATATATACAGTGGCAAGAAAAGAAAAGTACAGCACATATAATAAAATCTAACAATATAATCCAACATCTGCTGATCCAAGTAATGAAAAGTTGGGAAATCCACAAGTAACTAACTCAGGAATAATTGGAGTTTACATGGCTACCGCATACCAAGGCATCCAGTGCAAAAAAAAAAAAAAAAATCATCAAACAATGGAATTCCACATCTAATTATGATTAATAAAGAGAAGAAGGCTAACCTTGAATGAGAAATGAAGGCTGTAATTCACCTTATGTTTTTGTATGGATTATTTTGTAAAAAATGGTTCATGAAGCAATGAATATATATACATATATATAGCCTTGTAGCCTGGATAATGAAAAAATTGCTAGTTTAACAGAATTGATATATGGTAACTTTCTGGGAAAATATATTATCTAGTTGGTCAATGAAACAAAAACGATATAAGTTTATTAATTACTTCAATGATAAGAATTAGTTCCTTTGCTTGCTGATTTCAGAAGTTATATATAGCTTTTGTAAGCACGCAAGATGTTGACTTTAGTTCCATGTAAATTACATGTCACCGAAGTCGCTTTGTAATTGCTCATTTACAATATCAAATTCAGGAGTTGCCTAACGACAGATGTACAATATAAATAAAAATGCAAAAGTTGAACTGCTTATATCGTGCAATCCTTCAATAGTCAAACTAAGATTTTTAAAATACATCTTATATAAAGATTGAAGATACATCTGAGAAGCTTCATTTTGCTTTTTCTTGCAAAAATAGAATTCCGACGACCATAGAAGATTTCCATTTGCTTGTCTTCTCGAAAACACAATCACTACAAGAAAATAAATTTTTAATGACAAAAAATTAATGAGGGTATAAGAAATCTCTCATTAAAAGTATAGTTTTAATAGTTGTAATGAAGGTACAAAAAATGCCTAGCTAAAGGGTTAACTAATAGTGAGGGAATTTTATGTTCCTAGTTATTGATATGGAATTTGGTCATTATTGTGTAAAATTTTTGGCTCCAACTTCTCCCACCAAAAGAAAGCTATTTTTTAATTAAAAAAAGATAATATTCAATAAATATCATTTAATTAAGTAAGTCATATTATATAATACTAATTTTATATTAAGCAAAGACAATACTAATTAAATTAGTAGTAATTAGTATAAAATATTACATATGACAATATTATGTATTAATGATCATATTATATAATTTTTTTGCGTATAAATTAATATTAACATTATAATAAGTAAATATATACAATACTAATTATATATTTAGCAAATAATAAATTTATTCGATAAAAAAATTAAGTAATATTTATATTTTAAAGTAATAGATAAATATAATTTGAATTATAAATTATTATTTAATTTATAAACCTATTAACTATAAGATTACTAAATATTAAATATCAATTAACTACTAAAATTACTAACTACTAAGATTACTATAAAATTACTAAGTAATTTGTATTATTTTAATATGAAATTACATAATTTTTTTTTGAGGGGATAAAATTACATAATTTTTAGTCAAAATCAAAATAGCAAATTATTAATATTATAATTAAGTAATCTATCTTTAACAACAAAACTACGAGTTTTGATAACTCTATATCCCTAACTCCTTCGCCATTTTTTATTTCCTCTTTGTTAACACATAATGAAAAGCCCTCTCTTTTTTCTCTGTTTCTCTGTGTGTTTCTCTTCTCTAGTGATTGCTTGCTTGCGCTCTCGATAATGATTGATTTTTGCTTGTGTTTGTGTTTGGTGGTCGAATTTGTAGCCATCGAATTTGCTTCTACTTGTAAGGGTTTTCAAAGGATCTCCACTACGTACTATTCAGGTTCTCGTGCAATCCTGTTGAGGTCTTTCTCTCTCTTCCTCTGTAACTCTTTTTCTATTTTTTGTTCCTTTGAAATCGGGTTTTATAGTCGAGTTTGTTTTTTTGAATCGGTATAAGTTATTGAAAGGCGGAGGAGAAGTAATCAGAACAGACATTCAGGTTAGCGATGATAAGTATTTTCCCGTCTCCTTATGGCAAAAGCAGATCGCATTTGGCAGTTTTCGCGACATTGTTTAGTTACAGAGTAAGAATAAGCTCCATTGATTTCTGGTCTTTTTTTTTTTTGCTTTTTAATCTCTGCGAAAATTTCACTTTTCTTCTTGTCTTTGGTTTCTGTTTTTCTTGATTGTTGTTTCTTGTTTGCTAGCTAAGGTAAATTCTTGTTGTTATTCTTGTGAATTGTCTAACGTTTATACATTTTTCTATCAGTTAATTTCTTATTATATTTTTTTTATTTTTTTTTCACTATCTCAAAACATAAATTGATTTTTATTTGAAATTTTATCAATTAATTATATGTTGAAATTTTATGAAAAAATATCAATTGAAATTTGGTTTCTCATTATGTTACCTGCTCTCGTTTTTGTGATATTTATCATATGGTTTTCCTCCGGAGACTAACCAAGATGTGCTTAGGAGCTTTCAGATGGTGGATAGAGATGAGAGTGGATATATATGAAAATGAGCTGCAACATGCTCTCTAAAATGGGTATCAGCGGTTTAACATGAGGACTATTAGATTGCTCATGTTTCTCTTCAAGAATCCACTCGATGCTCTTAGAATTGGTACTTTTGTTTTTGGCTTTACATTTATTTCTTCACTAAAAAAGAAAAATTAATTGCTCAATGATGTTTGGTTAATCTTTTCAAATTACATACAGGGCTCAATGAATTTGCTGCTTTGTGGAATTATCTTGGCTAATGGAGGGTGAGTTGTTTCATGCATCTCTTATTTCCTTTATTGTGAAAATAATACAATGTGTCTTTCTATTGTGTGATTTGAAGGTGAAAGAGTTTATGGAATTGAAACAAATAGGAATGTGGGCATTGGCATTCTAATTCGATTAAAAAATCAATGGAAAACCACACCTCAGTTTTCTTGGATTAGCCTTTTTATCTACAAATAAATTAATGGATATGTTAGTCCTACTATATACCAACAATGCTTGAATCAATCTGTTCTTTATACTATTGTAGGCTTGATGAGTGTCTTTGAAGCTGGTAAGTGGTAGCAAGGAAAAGAAAATCAAGATTTCTCATAATCTAATTAATGTTTTGCGGTTAGAGACTCTACAAATCCTTTATTTAAGGTATGTTTTTGTTTCTCTTAGAGTAGCACCTGGCTTGAGGAGAATGTAGTGAAAACTGAGTTGATTTAAAATAGGTGAAGTTCATGTGAAACTATTACTAGATAATTTGAGTGTCTTTCTAGGCCTTACTTTAGACATTAGTTCATGGACAAATCTGCATTAACAAGAGACTAGCAAGATGGAAAAGTTTCTAACTTTCTAAGGGGAAGACTCATTTTCTTCGCATGTTGAAGGATAAGAAGAGTGGATCAAGCTTTGGGGTGTTATAGAAGAGTAGGTCAAAAACCATTTATTTATCAAACAGCCTGCTTTTAGTCATAAAATTTCTTAGTTAATACCTTTTTGGTTAGTGTTTGTTTTAAATATTATAAACAGGATTGTAGTTTGGCAGACCTTATCCCTGGCTTCTTCTTTTGAGTTACTATGAAATACAAAAATTTACAAGAGATAAGAGATGGAATTAGGCACAAGACTAGTGCCTAGAAGAGGCATTGTTTTTATGTTAAGGTTTTTTTATTGCATGTGATTGTATCCTCAAAGTTTGGTGATTGGTATATGCTGCATTTGTTTTATATATATATATATATATAGGCTAATGGTTTTCATTTGACTATTATATTTAGGAGATAAGATTAGTTTAGGAGCAACTAAATCAAATAGGCTTGGTGATTGTTTTACACTGTCGAATGTTCTAGTGAAATCTTCTTTAAAATAGACTCTTTTGCGCTATATTTCTTACGCTTCTTTTTAGGAAAACCATGAATCTCTACATGTGTAGCTAACATAAGAGTTCTATGATGTTAATTTTAACAATGAATTCAGCTAGTTAACCAGCATTTTCTTCTTTCATGCTTTAACTTTAGTTCCATGAATAGGAAATTGGTGATGGGAATGGTCTCTATTATTTCATTTGCAATATTTCTTTCCTATATGTGTAATATATGTAGATAATAAAGAATTTTACATCTCAGTTGTATTTGCATTATCTAACACACAGACACAGAGACCACACTTTTATTTCTCGGTTACTTGCAGTCGTCATTTAAAGAAAATTGAGCAGTTCATTCATATACTATCTTTGATGCTTTTTCTTTCCCTAATTCTCTGAGATTATTATGTTATGGTTTTGTTTCCGAGATTGAGCTGATACTTGAAGGTAAAATGAATATTTGGTTGTGAACAAAGACTTTTATTGAAACTGGGAAACCAAATTTCAATTGCTTTTACTTTAACATAATTATTTAAAGGGATATTACATTGGAGTTGAAGTTCCTGAATGTGATCCTGAAGCTGATAGCCATTTTATGGTCCTAATGTTTGGTTAGACATTGATAATTTTTTTATTTTTTTGAATAATTAATTAATGCTTGTTATTAATATGGTATGATTTCTTTAGTATTTGTCAGTTTTGATATTTGTATTATTTTGATGGTGAGCTTAGAAAAGAAACTAATGTGTTCAGGCATAATCCCTCTGCTAGACGAAATAGACTGCATAGACCAAGGTAGGCAAATCCTCCTTCTTTCATTTTCTAGTGATTTTCATGTTTGTTTATTGTTGAATATTTTTTTTACTTCTCTCCCTATAAAATTGCTAATACGATGTGGGATCTTTGATACAATGCAATGCATTCATAGGAAATTTGGCTGCTCATGTTTAAATTCTTTCAGCTTTATGGTTTCCACATTTTTTTTAATTTATTTTCCAAAGCATTGGTTAATTTATAATCTTTTTATTGCTGATTTCTGTCATCATTGTGGTGCAGCAATGAGACGAGGCAGTCATCTTCGCTGCTCTACATCTTGTTGCCAGACTTAGTTTTCTCTATTTTTTCAATTCTAGTTGTCTTATGTAAAAGTACTCTTGTTCATGAGTTGGAGCAAATTGTTGTACCTGTTAATTTATGAATACTATGTAAAATTATTTTAATTTTATATAATTATATATATATATATATATATATATATATATATATATATATATATATATATAAATGATCAGTTGTGGATTGTTATAATAGTTGAATACAAATTTTAATTGAAATTAAGGCTCCGTTTGTTTGCTGAAAATATTTTATCTTTGGAAAATATTTTGCAGAGAAAATATTTTTCAAAGAAAATATTTTTCTATGTTTGGTTGCAACACTAGAAAAAGATAATAAATGAGGAGAGAATGCATTGAAAAATAAAAGGGAATACAATAAATGAGGAAAGAAGATATTGAAAATGGTATTGGAAAATGTTTTCCCACTCTTAAAATAGGAAAACATTTTCCCTTATTTTGAAGTAATTTTCCATTGACTGGTACATTATTTTCCTTTGACTTATGTAGACACCAGGTCCGGTTGGCCCGCGATAGGGGACGGGCTATGGATGTTCGGTTTAGCCGGCCCGCAATACAACCCGATAATGAGAATGAGAATTGAATGCAAGAAAGAAGCCCGAAACTCTTTAAAAGTGAACTTAGAAAGCTAAGCCCATCAGACCCAAAACAAACACTCTGGCCCAATTAGCCCATTGCAGGCCCAGGGAGGCATCGCCTCTTGGTAAAGAGGCGATCGCCTCCTAGCCAAGTGACGATCGCCCCCTCGGGGAGGCAATCGCCACTTCGGCAGCCACTTATATACCGTATTAAATACAGCATATAAATCACAGAAAATGATGGGCCCACGCCTCACCCTCTGCTCCAGCACACAAAATACCAGTTTTTGAGAGAAAAAAGAGTGGATTAGAGGGGACTTAGGGAAAGAAAAGGCTAGGGTGATGGGAGAGGTTAGGTGTGTTCTTGGGGGATTAAAAAGGAAGAGAGGAGAGAGGTTAGGGGTTAGCAACTAAGAGGAAGGACTTGGAGAAGAAGAACATAGAGTGGAGAGCTCTGAAAGGGAAGAGAAACATTTTCTAGAAGGAGAAGGAGAGAACAAGCTTAGAAAGTTCATTTCTTAAGGAGGAAGAAGGCTCTTTCTTGCATATGAGTAGAGATCAAGCTCACCATTCAATCTCTGAGGGCAAACTACTTTGGAAAAGCTTCTATTTCAGTAACTACTCTTACTTGCTCTTCACATATTAAGGCCTTAAGTTTGTTTGCTCATTTCCTTAGCTTTTTGTTGATTTTATGCTTTGAATGTAAATCCCATGTGAAATACCATGTTTTTTATGTGATTTATTGAAGTCTTAGGGTAATTTTAAGTTCTGAATGTATGCATGTATAGCTTGCTTAAAGTAGAAGTAAAACATGTGGGTTTGAGAGTTTATTATGCCTGTTGAGGAGGTGACCGCCTCCTTAAAGAAGCAGTCGCCTCTTGGTCATCAGGCGATCACCACTTGACTAGAAAAGCAAGTGGCGATCGCCACTTAGACAGGGCGGCAGACGCCTTGTTCCCCTTTTTGCACAGTCTTTGCATGCTTCTTGTTCTTAGTTCATGTTGTTATGTTGTTATCCTCTGCATAATTACACTACTTTTGCATTATATTAGTGAAAGTACCATGTTTGGTTGTACATTTGTCTATACTTGAACTATGATTAGCGTTATATTGGATTTGAGCTAATCAACTAAATTCCTGACTTGTGGGAAAAGGTGACCATTTGTTTCGCAGGAATTCTTAAGAGTGGTTTCAAACCACTATGTGTATATTTATGTTAAGTAGTTCTTAAGAGGTTTTGGTGGCGATTTACTTTCTGTATATTTCTGGTTTATTTTCCATATATTATATGTATATTATGGTTTATTTCTAGTATGTTTTCAATTTATTTATTATTTATTTGAAGCAAAGTGTTGTAATCCCTAATCCTCCTCCCCGTGTATTCGGAATGTATGGTTGTAAACTATGATTTTGTTGATTGTTCGGACTAAAAGCATGAAACATGGATAATGTGCAAACTTAGACTTAATGTAAAATTTGACCAATTGTTTTAAGGCAATCAATATTTGCATGTTAATAAGGGAATAATCGAATAATTAAGGGTAATAAATCACGAAACATAAACGGAGGCCGATCGTAAGGTTGGGTGGACATTCAAACGTCCATACCTAATTTCCAGACCCGTTCTCTGATGATGGTTTTTGGGAACCTCCATGGAATCCAGTTGCTGTACAACTGTATCCCAGCTTTTATCTGGGTGGCGAATCCATCTCCTATTAGGCTTTGACCTATTTCGTATTTCGTAGTGGGCCTCGAGCCCGTACAGTGCCGTGGTCGCCAACACTTGGGCGCATGCTAAATCCCATCGCCTACAGTGGCTACTCCACTGGGGATAAAGAAACTGATTCTAATGTTTTTGATTTATCATCTTTAATTATTCCTTGATTTCTTTTACATTCTTGTTTGCATTCACTATACGTCTTGCACACAATGAGCAATTCAGTCCCTATTAAGCCGGTAATAGTCCATACTTTGCTACCTGTGTTTCACTCAAACCTGGTGGTGGAATATCGCCTATTACCACTCACAACACGTACAATCCATATTGCTTGGACCCTTGAGTGGGGAGACGTATATGGATGTATATAGTTGTGGGAGCCGAAGCCTACTACCCGAGACTCAAACTCATGTAGTGACTTAATAATTTTCATTAAGGTTGTTCCCGAGTGCATGTGTTTTATGTCCTTTGATGAATTCTCAAAATGAAACTCAAGGCCCGTTTGCAAACAAACCTTGTCAAGATGGGCCTTTTATGCCTACTACTAGCCCATTTGTAGTGGACATTACCGAAATGGGCCTCTCATGCTCATTCTTGGCCCATTATAAATAGACCTTGACAAGGTGGGCTTTGATCTCACTCTTGGCCTGTTAAGGATGGACTTGGGCCTTATTTAGGGAATTCATCCCTTGTTTGATACATTTTAAGAGTTTCTTGTATACGTCGATTTTATTATCCCCTGTTGATAATCAAAACCCAAGCCAACAATCCTAGGATAAGAAACTCGCCAGTGAATACGTGTGAGGGAGGAATAAGGGTGGAGATAATTCATTTTAAAATTTTGTACTTTGCTCTCTGCTATATGTAAATTAGATGTTTTTGTTTCCTTCTTATTTTCAGTGATGAGGCAAACTACATATCATGCATACACATCATGTATGATTCTAACCTGTGGTTTTACAGTTATAGACACTCTAAGCTCATCCGGTTATGTCCGCTCTGATTCCGGTAGACTTGTTAGAAACCCAAAAATAGAAATGGCAGGTGATTTTGACCCTGAAGCGTTTAGAGCACAGTTGAAAAAAGAGATGATAGCTGAGACCCG
This sequence comes from Mallotus japonicus, assembly GCA_949634005.1. NCBI lineage: Eukaryota > Viridiplantae > Streptophyta > Magnoliopsida > Malpighiales > Euphorbiaceae > Mallotus > Mallotus japonicus. The sequence goes on along the minus strand of CATIWK010042703.1, from coordinate 19,124 downwards.
AACCATGATGAAAGAAATGATGAGGGAGATAACTAAACTGATTCGAGAACAACAGCCGGCACAACCATCCGCCCCGATTGATTTGGATACTGAGATTACAATAAGAGAGAGAGAAGAGAATGATGTAACAGTACTTGCTGATCAAAATAGGTCGGAAGGGTGGGAAACAAATAGAAAGTGTGGAACAACCTGATCAGGCTAAGGACCTGACTAAGGCCGTGACCTAGATGCAAGTAATGATGAAGGAGAAAGGCATGGTCACTCCGATGGATTATACTAGTCTGACCTTGGGTGAGGAGGATGATCCCCTGGCCTAGAAGTTCAAATTCCCAAACATAAAGAAGTACGCAGGAACTGATGATATGTATCTGCACTTGAAATAATATGCGACATACATAAAAGCCACCAGTTTGTCTAGGGTTCAGATTGTCAAACGATTTCCTATGTCACTAGAAGGTGCACCGATCCGGTGGTATTATGCTTTGGATCCACATGTCCTATCTGATTAGAATGAGTTATGCGCTGCGTTCGTGAAGTAGTACGGCCTCAATGTCCAGCTGGAAGTGTCATTGAGAGATCTGCAGAACACTAAACAGAAATTCAACGAGTCTTTCACCAACTACCTAACTCATTGGGACAAATGAGACACAAGCCTGCCGAGGTAGATCAGTTAATAATAGCTATGGAGGGTTATGCTTCGACCTTATCTAGAAAGCTGGGAGATCTTGGAATCCGCAATTTTGAAGAGCTATACAGATTCGGGGTACAGAAGGAGTCAGATTTAGCGCTGGAAAAGAGGTTCTTCAGGGGAAGAACTGGGGGCAAGGAAGGAGCCGGTTCAAGCAGCAACGTACAAATAGATGCTATTAGGCCACAACCAAGCAGCAGTATGCAAATTAACGTTGTAAGGCAGCCTCGAAGGTTCTTAAATCTGGGGCGACCTCTCTCTAAAGGTCTTGAAAAGCTGATCGAGAAGAACCTATTATGACCTTTACCCTCACAACAACCTGCACCAAATGCTAATCCAAAGCTCTTCTACAAATTCCATCAGACCATTGGGCATGAAATTGACAACTGTGCCCGGTTGAGACACGAAGTCCAAGATCTAATTGATGTAGGAAAGATCATCGTCCCGGAAAGCAGAAAGCCAAATACCCAAAACAACCTTGCCAAATTACCGAGCTACCCTACCTCCAAAACCACCCATCCTCATGATCGGTACCGGTTTGATAAAGGAACAAGTGTTTACTTCCTTTGTTTACAACGGGGCCCCTGAACCTATTCTGATGGCCGGGGAGGTGATTCTGGGGTTTAAGATCATTGCTGAGTACGTGAATGGGGCGTAGAAGGATGACACTGTAGACGTCCCCTTGGAAGAACTAATAGTGGCCGAAAAAGAGCCCGAAGAGGACATTACTGCTCCGGAAGCAAAAGACATCGATGGTCCGGACAAAGGGTTGGATCTCGAGACCTACATCCTGGATTCCGTCGTAGACATTTTTTATGATGACTTCGATGTATCTTTAGCTTCTTTGTTTGAAACTGATGACTTATTTTTCTCAAAAATGAATGCAATGAAATCTAACTTTGCTTATTTGTGCGATGTGTTTCCTAATGATTATTCTGTTTATGATGATCATTTCATGCATATGTTTGACATTAATTCCACATAAACTGAATCATTTAATCTAGGCACAAATGATAACCCTAAAAATATACTGCTTGCTTCTGATTTAACTCATGATGAGAAGAAAAGAATGAAAGAAACATTAAGAAGAAGATAGGAAGTATTTGCTTAGGGGTACGAGGATATGCTAGGCATTGACAGGGAAATCAAAGAGCACAGAATCCCTACATATCCTCACGTATCACCAATAAAGCAAAGAAAAAGATGGTTCAGACCTGAATGAGCTCTTTTGGTTAAAGAAGAAGTCGAGAAGTAGCTGAAGGCGAAATTCCTGGAAGTAGTAGAGGACACTCACTGGTTGGCGAACATAGTCCCAGTTCCCAAGAAAGACAGAAGGGTTAAAATGTGCATGGACTATAGAGATTTGAACAAAGCTTGTCCAAAAGATGACTTTCCACTACCACACATCGACACTCTTATCGATAGTGCAGCTTCCAGCGCAATGTACTCCTTCATGGATGGCTTTTCAGGGTACAACCAGATCATGATGGCGGTGATCGATAAGTTAAAGACATCATTCACCACTAAGTGGGGCATCTACTGCTACACAGTTATGCCGTTTGGACTGAAGAATGCAGGGGCTACTTATCAGAGGATGGCCACTACCTTGTTGCATGACATGATCCATAAGGAGATAGAAGTGTATGTTGATGATATGATGGTAAAGTCTGCAACCATAGAAGGTCATTTTGAAGCTCTAGACAAGTTTCTAGTAAGGGCTGAGAAGTACAATCTCATATTAAACCCAAATAAGTGTATCTTCGGGGTAACGTCTAGGAAACTGCTGGGGCACATTGTTAGCCAGAAAGGAATAGAAATTGATCCAGATAAAGTTAAAGCAATCTGCGAAATGCCTGCACCCAAGACGGAGAAGGAAGTCAGGGGATTCATCGGACGACTGCAGTATATTAGTAGGTTCATGCCAAGTTGACCGCTATTTGTGAGCCAATCTTCAGGCTTTTGAGGAAGAATCAACTAGTAATCTGGGACGACAAGTATCAGCAGACCTTTAAAGCTATTAAGGATTATCTGATGAACTCGCCGATCTTGCAACCACCAAGACTAGGGAAACTTTTAATCCTCTACCTAGCAATTAAGAAGGATGCGATAGGGGCTATATTGGCATAGGAAAGCGAGGGGAAAGTTGAAAATGCGGTGTACTACTTGAGTAAGAAGCTGCTGCAGTATGAGGCCAACTACAGCTTGGTAGAGAAGACGTGTTTAGTTGTGATCTGGGCAATAAAGAAGCTTCGTCACTATTTCCAATCTTATAGCGTGCAAGCAGTTTCTAAACATGACCCCCTGAGGTATCTTTAATAGACACCTTCACTTACGGGAAAGCTAGCCAGGTGGTTGGTTTTGCTCACCAAGTTCGATATAGATTATATGGCGAAGAAGGTGGTGAATGGGAGAGCAGTAGCAGATTTTCTAGCGTATAACCCGATAATAGACGAACAGGAATGAGAATTAGAGTTTCCCGATGAGCATTTAGCAGCAATAGAAGTGCAAGGATGGAAAATGTACTTCGACGGAGCAGTCAACAGTCGAGGAGCGGGTATAGGTATAATCCTAGTCACGCCAGAAGGAGAAATGATCCCAATGGCAAAGAGGCTCAAATTCGATGTAACGAATAATCAAGCTGAATATGAGGCCTGTATCTTCAGTATGGAGGCGTTGCACAGTGTGGGGGTAAAAGATGTCACGATATACGGTGATTCCATGCTGGTTGTGAAACAGGCTTCCAAAGAATGGGAAGTGAAAGAGGACTGACTACGCCTGTATTGGGATTATTTGGCTACAGTTTCACTGTCTTTTACTCAGTGTAAATTTTTTCATCTCCCAAGAGAGGATAACCATATAGCAGATGCTCTAGCTACTTTGGCTTCCATATGGGAAAGTAGAGAACGAACAGAAGTCAAGCCTCTAATTCTAGTGAAATCCTGATATCCTTGCTACGAGGAAATAAGAGTGATGCTACTGGATGCTACTAAAAGGCTTTGGTTTTATAATCTGCAACGATACTTAGAGACAGGACAGTTCCCTAAGGATGCGAAAAAGAAGGAAATGATGTCTTTGAGAATGTTGTCTCGGCAGTTTATAAGTTATAACAAGATGTTGTATAAGAGAATGCCAACTGGTGTCCACTTAAGATGTGTCGACAAGGCTGAAGCTCAGGAACTTATGGAGGCAGTACATAGAGGAGTATGCGGGCCACATATGAACGGAACAATCTTGGCCAAAATGATAACTCATCAAGGACACTTCTGGCTGACCATGGAGATGAACTGTGTTAAGTTTGTAAAGAAATGTCATAACTGTCAAGCTTATGGTGATGTCAACCATCTACCGTCTATAGAACTTCAGGGAATGACTTCTCCGTGGCCATTCGCAGTTTGGGAAATCGACATTATTGGGGAAGTAAGACCGAAAGTGTCAAACGGTCATCGATACATTATCGTGGCAATCCATTATTTCTCCAAATGGTTCGAAGCAGAGTCGTATGTTACTGTCGGTTCAAAGCAAATGGCAAGGTTGATTAAAAAGAATATAATTTACCGATACAGATTGCCTCATCATGTTGTCACTGACAATGGCGTTCAATTTCAAGCAGAAATAGCTGCACTGCTGGAGAAGTACAAGATTGAGCATCACAAATCATCTCCTTACAGACCACATACGAATGGGGCGGTAGTGGCTACGAACAAAAATGTGAAGAAGATCTTATCCAAAACACTTGAGAATTAGAAGGACTGAGCAGATTATCTACAATTTGCACTGTGGGGATACAGGACTACTGCTAGAATGTCGATCGGAGTTACTCCGTATTCCTTAGTATACGGATGTGAAGCTGTGTTGCCAATGGAAGTTGAGATCCAATCATTAAGGGTTCTTTTAGAATCAAAGATCCCTGAATATTAGTGGGTGGAGAGCCGCATAACACAGCTTATATTATTAGACGAGAAAAGGATGAAGGCCATGTATCATGCACAGCTGTACCAGAAAAGGATAGCTCGAGCCTATAATAAGAAAATCAAGCCGGGGAAGATTAAGGAGGGTGATTTAGTGTTGAAGCTCACGAAGCCGATCATGATCGACCCGCGAGGGAAGTTCATGCCTAATTGGGAAGGTCCATACTTGGTTAAGAAGCTATTCTCCAAAGGCGCCGCTATCATATCTGATCTGGAAGGGAATGAATTCAAAGAACCCATTAACCTTGACAAGCTGAAGAAGTACTTCCTGTAAGAGTCTTGTTAGAGAGAAAACCTCACAAATGAGGCTATCTAAGCAAAAGGTAGAGACTAGAAAAAGGAAGAAAGTAAAAAGTCCTGCTGGATTGAAAACCTTGAAAAAGGCGATCCAGGCAAAAGTTAAGGACATGCAAAAGGAGAGAGAGAGCGGAAAATGGTTAGTTGGAAAACTTGCAAGGGCAAGCCAACTAACGACATGAGATATGTCAGAAGCAAAATGTATATGCATGTTGTGCTTAAATTAAATGAAACAAATTGTTCTAATTACTGTTAAACATTACATCAAGTGTCTTTTACAAACTGTTTAACTACAAATGGAAACATTATTTAGCAAAAAGGAAACGATGACTCAATTTATAACCTAACTTTGTTTCCTTTTCTTTTGATGAACATTATGAGCACTCGATGCTTGTAACTCTCTCGTTCTTTTGCTTCTAATAAACTCATCATTTTCTGTCTGTTGCAATTAGATCCACATCTTGTACTGATTATCAGTGGATAGATCTCCGTTGTAGTCTATGCTTCTCTTAATAGCTCTTCGAGGCCAAGTAGCATTCAAGTTATCCAGGAAGTTCTGGGTGAGGGGCCCTAGTTTAAATTCATGCATGAGCTCCGGGATCAATTATTTTTGCCCATACTGACAGCAGAGCCGTGCTGGATTATAGAATGTAGCAGAATGGAGACCAGCTACGGGAATATAATGGGTGTAAGAACGGAAGGTTACGTATTGTAGTCTCCACCATAGACATGTCTAGCAGATCAGAGTATCAGGGAATGTCGACAGCCAACCATGAACGTCCTCCGGTACAGGATGCAGCTTTCTAGTTCTGTAATGTTTGGCCTTGTAGCATGAAATGTTTTGAGGAGGTTCCATCAGTCTCAAATTTTCATGAAGCCACATCTGTAAGAATGATAAACAGGCAAATTGAAGATGACAAAATGATAGATTGTGGGGGTAGAAAGAGAACACTGACCTCCAACAGCATCGAACTTCTAGAGAATCTCCTAGTTGAGGCAAAGTTGTCTAGCCCGATGAGTGTTTCTGCCAGGATGAGGGGGAAGGGATTACATCTTGCTTCTACCTGACTCAGGATGTGAAGGACTTTGGAATCGCAATTCCCAGAAAGGGAAACCAGCAGGAACTAAGCATACAAACAGAGGGCCATCATTCTTGGCCATTGAATCTCCCTCCTGTCTACACCAGGGATGATTTCAAGAAAGGATTCCAATTTGATCTCAGAACTGAGAATTAAGCCAGATGAAGACTGAGGTGGAAGATTGAGAATCTGAGCCATCAGATATTGAATGGAGTGGGGGTCCGGAACCCCGAGGTTGGGGATTGCAAGTTGGCAAGCAGAATCTAAGCTAAGACCGAGTATAGCTTCGAATTATTCCGGAAGAGGGCATAATTCTACCGAGTTGAACCGAAAAACGTGTTTTTGGGGATCCCAGAATTGAGCTACAGAGTGGAGAAAAGGGAAGTTGATTCTCCTAGCATGCAAAGTCTTGAGAATCAACAGGTAAAAAGGGGTTAGTTTGGCCCATGAATCACCATCCAATTCCCTTAGGATCGGTTATAGCTTCTTGAGGCTTCTTGAGGTCATTTTCAAGTTTGCTGAAATGTTCGAAGACAGGAAATGGAGTTTTGGGATAGAGAAGAGGGGAATAGAGGCTAAATTGCAGAGTTAGGGATTTAAAAAGGAGTTTGCAGCATGGTAAGGAGGCGATCGCCTCCTCGAAGAGACAATCGGTCTCCTCTCTAATAGGGCGATGGACAAAGATTTCATGAGAAAACGGCACAAGTTTGACTGTAAAGTATGTAATTCAACTGTGGGAAGAACATACACATAGAGATATTTGAATTGCTGTTAAATTCATAAATTTAAAGTTGAAAATTTGTGCAAACATCCAGTTGGAACGAGAGATGAATGGAATAAAACACTACAAGTGCAAAAATTCTGATTATCGAATGACAGTATCTAAGGCTTATGAAAGTAAACCCTAGTCTATCTCAAGCATCCAGCCCTGTGCCCTCAGGATCATCTCCTCCTCTGGTATCGTCGCCGCTCCTATCCTCGTCTTCTTCATCATCATCGAGCTGGAGCACCTCTATCTAACGATCCAGGGTCGTAATCCTCTCCCGCTCCCGTGTGTGAGCAAGTTAAAGGTTAGTAAATCATGCGAGCATGCATACATGTAGACATAGGAAGATCATTTACCCTCCACTGCTGAGTGACCTCTAGCAGATAGTACCGTTGAGCCTCGATCAAGCGGTACATGTAATGACCTTGAGCCAAAGGAATCTGCAGGTGCAAATGAGATTTTAGTATTAACAAATAGGTTGAGAATGGTGCAGAACACGAGATAGAGCTAAGCTTACATGCGTGGTGCCCTCGAGGACACAAACAGGCCTCAAACTGTCATCCAAGGTCAGGAACTGACGGGACAGCTCTCCCAGAGGAACCCAGTAGTGAACTAGGGGGTCCGGAGTATAAACCAGACTACTAGCAACCACTGGAGGGCTGGGGGCATCAGGTGGTCCCGTCCGCTCAACCGCGGCTGAAGTGCCCTCCATGCTAGTATCGAAATGAAACCTCTGAGGCTCTCTCTCTAGGGCCTCTAGCCTAACTCGTGGGGCAAGTGCGGGAGCTGCAGCCTGGAAATATGAAATCATGTTAGTATGTGATAACTTCAAAAGCAAAGAGGGGTGTCAAACACATACTCAAGAAGTAGAGGCGTCAGATAAGGGAACCGTCCGTAGGAGCTAAGTCTGGACGAAGTCTCTGTACCAGCTCTTATGCCGTATAGTGCGATCTACAGCAAGCACTCCAGTAAAGGCCCAGTCGAGATCCTCACCCTCTAGCTCATACGTCCAGAACATACTTTTAGGAGGGGGTCTAGGGACACGTCTCACCCCAATACCACAATGCCAGTTCAGGACCCGCTCGCCAAGGTACCAGACTTGGTAGCCTGGCCCACGGAGCAGAACCCTCCTTAAGGACAGAGGCCTAGACCGAGTTATCTCTGCAGTCCACCCATCTGCTGGTCTCCATAAGTCATTCTTGATCTGAAAAAGAAAGAAATCAACAGGTAAGTGGGTTAAATTCACAAGCTTACTAATACCATTGAAAATGCTATAGGTACCACGTCTTATGTGAGAGAGTTCAAATGCAACCGGTGTATATGCACTCGAGTCAGGTGCTTCTTCAATGCTCGGCTAGCACCCCACCTACTCAAAGCTGGGAAGTCGCCCCCCACTTTCATCACTCCAACAACCAGCTCTAGCTCCAAGGCCCAGACCTGTCAAAGAGGCATTACTAGTTAGTGTCAGAAAAATAATTGTCTGAAAGGATCAAGAGGAGAGTATAAGGAACTTACTAGAACGGCGTGCCAAAAGCCGCAGAATCTCTTAGCTCCACGGACGAGCTCATCTATGCTCCTATACAGGTAGGCCAGAGCACAGCCACCCCAATCGAAAGAAGAGACTCGATCTAAGTCCCGTAGAGGCATGATGAACATCAGATCCAATGAACTGGCGGTGTCAGCAATGAGGGTGGTACAGAAGAGATGGAGCAGGAACGCTCGCACCACCTGGTCAATCTCGCTGGGAGAAGTCATCTCTGCAATCCTCTCCCGTCTATAGAAAGCTAGGATCAAGTCATGCTTAATAGTATGTGTCCCCTTCATGTCCGGGACCATACCTAGGAGACGTTGGATATAGGTCAGCTTTTCGGGAGACATCTGATAAAGGCTCACGTCAAAGGGGACGGGGTCTCCGACACAAGCAATCCCTGTGATAGCAGTAAATGAAATGGGGTCCAGAGTAAGCTCCCCGAATGGGAGATGAAAGGTGTGAGTGGTGTTAAACCACCTCTCCATCACAGCATATAAAGGCTGGTAGTCTGTCTTCCCCTGCTCCTCTGCGAGAGAGAGGATGAAGTCCTCAAAGCTAGTCTCTTGAATCCGGTCCCGCTGGATGTCGTTAAGCTCATTGTAGAAGGCCCAAGCTCCGTGGAAGTTTTTGGCACCTTTGAGTATCGTTGCATCAGTCTGCAAGAAGATAGGGAAGTTGAATTAAATACATTATAATTAGAGCATGTTTGAAGTCAAGAAAATACAGGAAAACTAGAAAAATAGGCCAGTCTGGCTAGGGGGCGACCGCCTCTTGGCCAAGAGACAATCGCCTTGTGCCAAGAGGCGATCAGGACGAAGTCCCTAGGCGCAAGGCGATGATCGTCCCTTATAAGGAGACAATTGCCTCCTGGTAAGGAAGCGATCGCCCCTTCAGTGCGAAGAGGTTGTGCTCAATTTTTTCTCACCAAAATTCACAATGACGCATGCAATTGACCATATTTCTAGTTTTAAATGATTAAGGAACCTATACTAATCATTGCCCGATATACTTTGCAAAAAAATACGGAGAAAACAAAAGGATTAGGATACTAACCTCTCCAGATGCCGAAGAGTAAATGTGGGACCCTAGATCTGCAAGAAGAGGGACTGCGGCATCCCTGGTAAACCCGAGACTACGGAGAGCCCGAACTGTAGGAGGGATGAGGTCCCACGTAGGAGGAGGAGGCGTTCCCTCATCAACCATCTTTGAAAGGAGAGGCGCGGGAAAGAGAGAAAAAAAGAAAAGTGAGAAAAGGAGAAAAAGAGAAAAGAAAGAAAGAGAAAAGTGAAAGGAAAGGATTAGATTTTTCCTTTTTATACCTTTCAAAAAAAATGAAATGATGATGATTATAATAAAATTTTTATCGAGATGGCGAATGTGATAAAATCGAGATGTCGATAGAGAAAGCAAAGAATTTTTTGAATTTTGAAAATTTCTCCTGAAGACGAAGAACAGTTATCAGAATTATCGAACAGGCGACCAGTCGGGCGAAGTTCCCGAAGTAATATATTTGTGTGAAAATTTTAAGGTACGTGTGGTTCAAGCGGCCGACCTGAAGTCTGGGACTGGTTATGAAGTGTCTGATCGAAGTATCAAAACAGAGGAACTGCCTCTCGGGTCAGAAAAACCCGAGGATGACGGCGTGAGCTTCCCGCAAAATCAAAACAAAGGAACTGCCTCTCAGGTCAGGAAAACCCGAGGTTGACGGTGTGAGCTTCCCCCAATCAGAACAGAGGAACTGCCTCTCAGGTCAGGAAAACCCAAGGTTGACGGCGTGAGCTTTCCGCAATCAGAACAGAGGAACTACCTCCCGGGTCAGGAAAACCTGAGGTTGATGGCATGAGTTTCCAGTATGAACAGAGGGACTACCTCTCGAGCCAGGAAAACCCGTGGATGACGGCATGAGTTTCTTGCATCAACAGAGGGACTACCTCTCGGGCCAGGAAAACCCGAGGATGACGGCGTGAGTTCCCCATGAGTGAAAAATTGGGCTTGATAGAGTTCCCAAAGATCACGACTGTAGAAATGACTATTCGGGTTTGAATCCCCGAAGTCTATGGTCGATGAACAGTGTATCAGGCTAGAGAAACTCGGGATTTGCATTTTGAATTGAAGAAATCGCCTCTCGAGTGATGCTCGGGAGTCATGGTATGTCGTTGTTATTTCCTTTATCTGTGTTGTTGCATGTTGCTTTTTTGGAAAACAATTGCATGAATTTAGTTTTTTAGAAAATCAAAGGGGCAAACTGTAGACACCGAGTCCGGTCTGCCCGCGATAGGGGATGGACTATGGATGTTCGGTTTAGCCGGCCTGCAACACAACCCGATAATGAGAACTAGAATTGAATGCAAGAAAGAAGCCCGAAACTCTTTAAAAGTGAACTTAGAAAGCCAAGCCCATCAGACCCAAAACAAACACTCTGGCCAAATTAGCCCATTGTAGGCCCAGGCCTCTTGGCAAAAAGGCGATCGCCTCCTAGCCAAGTGACGATCGCCCCTCGGGGAGGCGATCGCCACTTGCATGCTGCATTAAATACAGTATGTAAATGGCAAAAAATGATGGGCCCATGCCTCACCCTCTGCTCTAGCACGCAAAATACCAGTTTTTGAGAGAAAAAGGAGTGGATTAGAGGGGACATAGGGAAAAGAAAAGGCTAGGGTGATAGGAGAGGTTAGGTGTGGTCTTGGGGGATTAAAAAGGAAGAGAGGAGAGAGGTTAAGGGTTAGCAACTAAGAGGAAGGACTTGAAGAAGAAGAACAGAGAGTGGAGAGCTCTGAAAGGGAAGAGAAACGTTTTCTAGAAGGAGAAGGAGAAAACAAGCTTAGAAAGTTCATTTCTTAAGGAGGAAGAAGGCTCTTTCTTGCATGTGAGTAGAGATCAAGCTCACCATTCAATCTTTGAGGGCAAACTACTTTGGAAATGCTTCTATTTCAGTAACTACTCTTGCTTGCTCTTCACATATTAAAGCCTTAAGTTTTTTTGCTTATTTCCTTAGCTTTTTGTTGATTTATGCTTTGAATGTAAATCCTGTGTGAAATACCATGTTTTTTATATGATTTATTAAAGTCTTAGGGTAATTTTAAGTTCTGAATGTATGCATGTATAGCTTGCTTAGAGTAGAAGTAAAACATGTGGGTTTGAGAGTCTATTCTGCTTGTTGAGGAGGTGACCACCTCTTTAAAGAGGCAGTCGCCTCTTAGTTAGCAGGCGATCGCCACTTGACCAGAAGGCCAAGTGGCAATCGCCACTTGGACAGGGCGACAGACGCCTTATTCCCCTTTTTGCATAATTTTTACATGCTTCTTATTCTTAGTTCATGTTGTTATGTTGTTATCCTATGCATAATTACACTACTTTTGCATTATATTAGTGAAAGTACCATGTTTGCATTTTTCTATACTTGAACTATGATTAGCTTTTTATTGGATTTGAGCTAATCAACCAAATTCCCGACTTGTGAGAAAAGGTGACCATTTGTTTCGCAGGAATTCTTAAGAGTGGTTTCAAACCACTAAGTGTATATTTGTATTAAGTAGTTCTTGAGAGGTTTTGATGGCGGTTTACTTTCTGTATATTTCTGGTTTATTTTCCGTATATTATCTGTATATTATGGTTTATTTCTAGTATGTTTTTAGTTTATTTATTGTTTATTTGAAGCAAAGTGTTGTAATCCCTAATCCTCCTCCCCGTGTATTCGGAATGTATGGTTGTAAACTATGATTTTGTTGATTGTTCGGACTAAAATCATGAAACATGGATAATGTGCAAACTTAGACTTAATGTAAAATTTGACCAATTGTTTTAAGGCAATCAATATTTGCATGTTAATAAGGGAATAATCGAATAATTAAGTGTAATAAATCACAAAACATAAACGGAGGCTGATCGCAAGGTCGGGTGGACATTCAAACGTTCATACCCAGTTTCCGGACCCGTTCTCTGATGACTGCTTCTGGGAACCTCCGTGGAATCCAGTTGTTGTACGAGTGTATCCCGGCTTTTATCCGGGTGGCGACTCCATCTCCGATTAGGCTTCGACCTATTTCGTATTTCCTAGTGGGTCTCGAGCCCGCACAGTGCCGTGGTTTCCAATACTTGGGGGCGCGCTAAACCTCGCCGCCTAAAATTAAGAATTTTGTTAAAGGCAACTAAAAATATATAAAAAAAAATAAAATTCTAAATTAGAAATGGTATAGTGAGGAAAATTTTCAAATAGTGAGGGGAAAATGACGATATAGTGAGGAAAAATTTCATTGTTAGAGCATTATTTAGTGAGGAGCAAATGATGACATAGTGATTACATTTGTTGTCATTAAAAATTCTTTTTAATGACGGTAATTATCCTGTTATTATATGTAATAATGACGGAATTCCATTTTCGTCATTATAACCTTTCCTAACGAGGACAGTAATTACGGACGATGAGGGGATGTTTCCCGTTATTAAATATTTTTAATGACGATTTTTTTAGCTTTTAGTCATCGATTTTTCCATCGTTATAAGACGATTTTCTTGTAGTGAATATATTCGGAATGCAAACACCTTTCTCTTGTTTTATAGTTTTGTTGGTTGATCATTAGGCAAGTCAAGTGCCAAGCAAAGGCAACGCCAAATATGAGCAGCTAAGGTTTCAAAAGTGCTGTAAGTGGCTGTACCGTTTGTGGACTTGGATTTCAGAGTGGAGAGTTGATCAAGTGTGATTTTAAGTATTTTTGTAGCTGTGGGTGTGGATTTCTTTTGGGTTTTGATTGAGTTGCTGCTGATCATCATAGAAAGAGGAGGGTCACATTCTGAATGATGAAATGTGGGAATAGGTGGGACCCTAGCCTTAAGTAGGGTCCGGTCGATGAAAGGTGAGATGGTGATGGAGATTCCACGTGCTGTATCGGACCATGAGTTGATGAAATGAATTAGCAGAAACACCATCTCCAATGATATGATGCAAGCATAACCCAATTAGGCAAATTCCTCCACATTTGAAAGATGTTACCTACGAGGAAAATGAATTAACAGTATAGGTAACGGCATGCTTAATGCATAAATTGTCTTAACCGACAGAAAATTTTCCATTATCAATATCCAACTGATTTTTAAAAATTATAATGTATTTGTTATATTTTTGTTTTTTTAATAAATAGCCTAGATGGCTAAGCATGTTGGTTTGAAATGAGAGAGTTGAGGAGATTGGGCAATCGAATATTGTTCTTAATCAAATGTCTTTAACACGTGATATGATGTTTTATCATCCGTCCTAGGGAGTTAAACTATGTGTTGTATTTTTGTTGGTTAAATATAAAATAATTATAGTAATATGTTATATACTAAATAATTAGATGTAAAATTTCGCATATATGAAATAGTGTTTTTTTATAATAGAATATCTCTTATTTAAATCTATTTGGGTATTAGGGTTAATTTAGCAATGATGTTTTTTGAAATAGAAATTTTCAATTTCTATCCTTTAGCTATTCAAGCCGTGGCTATTTTCGAATAGCTACAGAAATAGAAATAGATTTGGCCGTTCCTATTTTACTTTTTTCTTGTAGTGAAGAGTTTAGTTGCAGCTCACAAACTCAATTATTTCCGAAACTTTATTATTTAACATTACACAAAGCAATATAATTACAAAAACTTACAAAACGAATGTAATTAAATTATTACATATTGTCGTGGAACCAGCTCAATGTACGGATCCAAACCAGCAACTATTAGATTATGGCACCAATGAAGTCTCAAATTAATGCTCATCCTAAATAATAATAATAATAATAATGCTCAGCTTATTTCCAGCATATTTTTCTAATTACAAAATGCAACCAAGCCAGCCATATGCAAATCAGGAGACATCCCAGAATGTTGTACATTAAGCTGCAGTTAAACACCGAGGTCTCCGCCCACGGCCATGGCTGGCGCGGCCTAGTGCAACGGATCCGGAAGCTCGTCCTCTTGCAGAGCCTAGAATAATAGCAGTTGTACACTACCAACTCCTTGCTCAGTAATTTGAAAAGATCAGTTACGGCAAGAGGGTCACATGGCAAGTAAGCCTCTATTATTCCCAAGTCGCATAACAAATTTGCATCATCCCAATCCTTAATCAGGCCTCCCATGAAGGAGATATAATCAGTTATATAAGCATTTGACCTCTCACAGCATTGCTCGAAAGCCATATAATTCCGAAACAGGGATTCAGTCTCAGATAGAATCTTCAATCTCGGTATCTCCATCAAGCCATTAGAATGAAACTTAATGTCTAGTAAGCTCTTTGACTTAGCAGCTATCCTGAACTTCATTGCAGCTTTGATTTTAAGATCAGTTGCACTGTGTACAAATACCTCAGGGTCATCGTTGTCGAATTTGCGTTCATCGATCCAAGATGGAGCATAGCTATGGCGTAGAAGGTCGAGTAGATGTTTAATATCCACACCCTTTTCTTGAGGTAATGACTTATATCCTGGAATTATGTCACTGAAAAAATGAAGTGCTAAATCTATAAGAGAAGGTCCTCCGTTGAACACTGAACTTATGTTGAACAAGAATTGCAGAACAAAAAATGGCAGCTGATTTTCGAACAATATCATGTCTCGTTTGATGCGATTCAGCAATCCAATTCTCCTGAATATAGGATCATCTCCTGATCCTGGTGACTCCTTCATGAACCTAAGAAACAATTCTATTATGAAGCATCCATCATATAGCATCATTTTCTTGAATTGCCTGCTACTAAGCTCAATTACTTCGCCATAGCATCGACGCGCTTTCTCTTCAAAACCTTCAAGTACTTTCAGATAGTCTTCAAGTAACATGTTTGGACTGTGTTGAAGGAAAGATTTTGCATACTGTTGCTTGTACCTTTCCATTGTGCTCAGGTCCCTTCTATTGTGATGAAGAGGGCCTATCGAGATTGTCATGGGTATGTAAGCTACCTTATATGCTTCTCTAAGTCCTTTTTTCACTCTACCGATGCAATACTCTGGGTGTGGAGAAGAGACTTCACAGAACTGTGCTCTAATCTCATCTGCTAATTCTTGGATTTCACTGTCTTGCATTCTTTTTAATTTTCCTTGTGAATTTGATCTTTTTTCAATAAAATTCCAAATGGGTACCTGTAATTAATACAAGAAAATGTTATGCTAGCTTCTTAAGGTTGATTAAAATTATAAATCGTTTGATCGGGCTTTTTATCAATTTAGGGTAAAAAGAAATTTTTTTCTTAGTTTAGGGTGATTTTTAAAGTAATTTCAAATTTAGAGTAGTTAAAAAATTTATTACCAATTTAGGGTGAATTTTACTTACATGGACTGACATAAGCAATTCCGCAGCGAAGAGTCCATTTACACCATTCATATTTGCAGAGATGATACTTGATTTATTTATTTAATCAACTCCACCACCCCAGATGGCAGAGTTGAAAATGTAATTTTTTTTGTTTAATTCGAAGATAACTCCGCCAGCCAAAGCGGCGGAGCTGTCAATTCATTTTTTTTTTTTTTCAATTGTCTGGCCCATTGCAAGTTTATTGCAAGAATAGGAAAAGCAACGAATAGCCAATAATTTTGCACTAAATTTCATGCAATTGTAACTTAACGCATTAGTTTCATGCATGTCCTTTCAATTTGTATTCAAGCCAATTATAAGCTAATTATTAGTTAAGAATTAAGTGATCAAGCTAATAATCAAAAAATATAAAATTAAAAAAAATGGGGCACACACACAACACTTTTTCATAAAATAATAATAATAATAATAATAAATTAAATTAATCATAATAGTGTTAAAATAAAAAAAAATCATAATATTATTATAATTATGATATTATTTTTAATAATATTATAATTAATTAATCATAATCATTATAATATTAAAATAAAAACAAAAAAATTAAAAATTACAAAATTACAAAAATAGGGCAAGAGTAATAGGGACATATTATTATTATTATTATTATTATTATTGAATCTTTAAAATTATTTACATTAAAAATTAATGAAATACAAATCCACATATAAAATAATAAATTACATATAAAAATATATTATATTACATAAATTTAATATAAAATCTATATTTTATATTATATTAATTAAATATAATAATAACTTAAAAATACTAATAAAAAAAGAAGATTATGAAAAAAAAAAGTTAATAATGTGGCAACTTAAAATTGCATGGGATCAATAAATAAAATAAAAAGCACTTTGTGTTCTTTTGATGGTCTGAATCATGGCCGTTGAAGAGTCATAGGCCCACTTTAACTATTTTTAATTAACCAAGTGTTTTTTTTTTTACCCAAATTAGGAATTAGTTTCAAAACTACCCTAAATTGGGAAAATATTTTATTTTTCACCCTAAATTGATAAAAAGCCCTCGTTTGATCTATATATACAGTAGCAAGAAAAGAAAAGTGCAGCACATAGAATAAAATCTAACAATGGAATCCAACATCTGCTGATCCAAGTTATGAAAAGTTCGGAAATCCACAAGTAACTAACTCGGGAATAATTGGAATTTACGTGGCTAGCGCATACCAAGGCATCAGTGCAAAATAATAACAATAATAATAAATTCTTATAACAATGGAATTCCACATCTAATTATTATGATTAATAAAGAGAAGAAGGCTAACCTTGAATGAGAAATGATGGCTGTAATTCACCTTATGTTTTTGTACGGATTATTTTATAAAAAATGGTACAGGAAGGAATGAATATGTATATATATAGGCTTGTATGGATAATGAAACAATTGCTATTTTAACAGAATTGATCTATGGAAACTTTCTGGGAAAATATATTATTTAGTTGGTCAATGAAACAAAAACGACATATTTATTAATTACTTCAGTGATAAGAATTAGTTCCTTTGCTTGCTGATTTCAGAAGTTATTTATTTATACGTATAGCTTTTGTAAGCACGCAAGATATTGACGTTAGTTCCATGTAAATTACATGTTACAGAAGTCGTTTTAGAATTCAGGAACAGCCTAACAACAGATGTACAATATAAATAAAAATGCAAATGTTGAACTGCTTATATCGTGCAATCCTTGAAATAGTCAAACTAAGATTTTTAAAATACATCTTATATAGGATTGATGATACAGCTGAGAACCTTCATTTTGTTTTTTCTTGCAAAAATAGAATTCCGACGACCATAGAAGATTTCCATTTGCTCGTCTTCTCGAAAACACAATATTTTCGGATTGCAGACACCTTTCTCTTGTTTTTCCTTGAAAGCGCGTGGCGCATGCGTAACACAACATATCAAGTGCAAAATGTTAATATACTTTAAAAAATGTGTACGAAATATCATTATTCACTTTTTGAAAAATGAACCTGTAATTGAAGTAAAAATAATTATCCATTTTTGATAAATTGGATAAAGTAGCAGCTATTTGGTACAATCAGTTTCAAAATTAACAAAACCAGAGGTATAGCAATTGATAGCAAATTCACCATATGCAGTTTGGAACTTAATTTCTTATTATTTTATTAGCCTATCACAATTAAATCATTTTCTATCCACATAACTCTAAAATAAAAATAAAAAAAAAACGAAAATAGTATAATTACACTAATTTATCCATTTTAATATTAACAAAAAAATATTTCATATATATTTTTATATCAAATTTTATATCTTTTACTAATTATATTCTATTTATCCATTTACATATTACACCCATAATTAATTTTTTTTACATATTCATCCAATGAAAATATATTTTATTATTTAATAATTTTCTAATTTTAAGATAGATTTACTATTTGTATCGATATTAATTTAATTCTCTAAATCAGTACACTTCTCCCACAAAATACTCAATTAATGCATTACTAAGTGTAATGTGAGCATTTTTATTCTTGATTTGTCTATATCGAGTAAAAAAAATTGTTGAATGTAATCGAATAATTGATATGCTAATGAAATTCATCCAATGATTTAAATTAGTAGTCCAAAGATATAAATATATATATATATATATATATATATATATATTAATCTTTTTTTGTTATTAAAGAATGTATACAGTTAATAGGAATATGATAGAATTTATTATTATTATTAATTTTTTTTTTTTGGCCCAGGAGGTGAGGGGATCAAACCCTTCAACCTCTAAATGGAGTAGATCCCGTGACTGGATCTAGCCAGCTCTAGACGGGTAGCTCAACATTTAAACACCTAGAGACGTTTTCCCTAGGATTTGTGGGGAGGGGAAGTTGGAGGGGGAAGGGAAGGATTGAACCCCCAACCTCCAACCCACACCCCTAAACCTTGGCCACCAGGCCAAGGGGCTCAAGGGCTGATAGAATTTAATTGAACCATTGAAATGATGATGAAATTTATCTAATAATTTAAATTAATAGTCTAAATATTCCTTTGTTTTAATCTGATAGATAAGATTCCAATAGAATTTCATTGGACAATTAATATGATAACAAATTTATCCAACAATATAAATAGGAGTCAGCATCGGTCAATTTGGTTTGATTTGACTGAAAATTATATAAAACCGAATTAACTAAAAATTTTAAAAAATATCTGCACCGAACTAATTAAGGTTGAAAACCAAACAGTTTGTTCAATTTTGGCTTTTTGGACTTTGAAGTTCTAGATTTATTTTACTTTTGTAATTTAGCACCATTTTAAAAATACTTATGAGATTCTTATTGATAACTTGATTCTGGAACCTCCAAGTCCTGTAGGTCAAGCAACCAACAAAGAGGCAAGGTGAGAGGTGGGGTCTCCCCCACAAACCCTCCGATGCCTAAGTCAGGATAGGTTGAGAGAGAATTTA
>CATIWK010042700.1:0-18581 GCA_949634005.1 Mallotus japonicus | reverse complement strand
TTGTACGAGTTAGGGGGTCGGAAGTTTGTGTTGATGTCAGTGAACCCAATCGGGTGCTATCCCATGGTAAAGGCCAACAGACCTACTGACAATGGCTGCATTCAAGCTCTCAACAGAGCTGCTCACCTCTTCAATGCCCATTTGAAGTCTTTGGTGGTTTCCATGAAGCCACTCATGCCTCAATCTTATCTTGTCTTTGTCAACTCTTATAAGATCATTGAAGACCTCATCAGAAATCCTCTTTCTCAAGGTAACTTAATTTCTGTAGGTAACTTATTTAGAGTGAATTTTATAATCAAATGTTTTTCAACTAACATATTTTATGTATAATTTTTTTCATCTAATGTTTTCGGTGTCTGATAGTTCCGAGAGCTCTAACTATTTCAGAATTCGAATCACATGGACACACAAGAGGGACAAAACTATTCCAGCATTTATTTTCTCTGTACATGAAACAAAAATTCAAGACTTTACTTAAAAAAATTCAAATTTCTTACCACTTGAACTAATATATATTCGATATAATTTTTTTTAACCGATAAAGATTTGAATATACAAAAATTTTATAAAATATATATTTTTTTTAAAATAAAATCTTATGAGAGAGTTTCGCCATTCTAGTATGATTAAAAAAAACTAAATTTATGATTCTTTAATAAAAGAAAAGTTTTGTTGATGTTTTAAAAGGAGTAACACCATTTAATTACTGAACGTTGGAATATTAAATTTTTGTTTGACAGGATTTAAAGATGCAAGCAATGCCTGTTGTGAAGTGGCATCCATAAGTGAAGGTGGGAATGGTAGCTTGTGCAAGAAAGGTGGGCGGGTGTGTGAAGATAGAAGGAGTTATGTATTTTTTGATGGGCTGCACCCAACAGAAGCAGTTAATGAACTCATTGCAGCAAAGGCTTTTGAATCCAATCTCAAAACTGAAGCTTATCCAATTAATGTCAAACAACTAGCCATGCATTAGGAAGGTTTGGTTAATTAGTTTTAATTCCTAGTCATTTGTTATTGGCTAGCTAAAGAAAGTTTTCGGACAATGTCATATGTAGACAGAGATGTATGTGTTGTGCATATATAAATGTGGTATTAATCTTGCAAATCTATTATGAAAACTAATAGTGTTTACATTATCAATCAATTCTAATGGCTCTAGTAAATGTTCTTAATATATATTTTTTTAAAATGGGAGGTCTAACAGACCGTGGACTACACAATAATGGCAGAAAGAATTTTTTTTTTAGAGAAGATGATAACTTTTTATCAATATCAACGGACGGTGGTGATTGAGTTTCGAATTTGAAACCTCCTTAGTTTTTACAAGTGAGAATATCAATTAAATCAACTTGATTAGCTTAATTAATTTCTTTTAAGTGTTAGATAATGTGTCATTATTAATGGATTTTCTCTTGATTATTAGTTCTACCTAATTACATTAATGCATATTTAATTAGTTCTAATAAAAAATTCATCCATGGAGACCATTTCAAAACTTCTCTATCACCATAAAATGGCTGGAAAGACAATCTCAAGATTTCCATCCCTATTTTTTTTTTCCTGTGCAATTGCTTGTATAAAATGGAAAATGGAGGTGAAATCAAAGGCAAGTTTGCATTTGGTAGCTGTCTAGTTGACAATGGCAACAACAACTTCCTAAACACAGTGGCTAAGGCCAATTATTTGCCTTGTGAAATAGATTACCCACTTGGGCCTAATGGTAGATTTACAAATGGAAAAAAAAAATGTTATTGGCCTTCTTGGAGAAAACTTTTGTCTTCCTAATTCTATTCCACCTTTTGCTGATCCTTCAACCAATGGAAGTAAAATCATCCATGGTGTTAGCTATGCTTCTGGTGCTTAAGAGACGCTAGATGACACTGGTTTACAACTTGTAAGATTTGATCTGCTGTTATTATTTTATTATTGTTATCTTTCTTCTTATTATTTTTTCAAGGTTAACCTTGGTGCAACCATAAAATTCTTTTATTGCTTTCATTTTATAGAAATACCAAGATTAATAGTTTTTATTTATTTCTAAATATTGACAGACTGCATAATAGGAGAACAACCATTATTTTTTAAAATTGACGACAATAGAATTCGAACCCTATATTTCAGAATGCCCTTGGAGAAAATTGTCACTTAACTACTTCCTCATTGGCTAATAGGTTTTATTTTATTGTACTTTTGAGAGTTAACATAGCAAAATAATGAATTTAATATTTTGTGATTTAAAAATTATAATTTCACTTTACAAAAAAAAAAAGTTAAATAAATGATATTTTTTTTTTATGTTTATAAAGCAGAGAGTTGAGTACGCATTAACCACACTTATTTTTCTTTATCTTCCCATTTTGCATGCATACATACACTCTCCACATTTTGTTATGGTTCTATGTTTTGATGAAACCTTTAGGGACATGTGATGAGTTTGAAAAAGCAAATAAGGAAATTTGAAGAGGTAACATTACCACAGCTAGAAGGTGTATTGAGCACTAAAATTGAAAAATTACTTTGTTTGTAGTGGGAACTGGAGGGAATGACTACACACTCAACTTTTTTTGAAAGCCATCCAATACAAATGTCAATCTTCAAATCTTCTCCACTATTCTCATAATATCATTGACTAAGGAAACTTGAGGTACATTAATTTATTTTTGCATACACTTCTGACTCAACTAAAATTTAGTTTCAAATTAGTCCGGTTCATATATATACGTACATATGTTATTTTATTTCATAAAAAAATAGGCATATTGGTACCTAAAATCGCAACCTTTTGGATCTTTTATAAATTTATACCAAATTTTAAAACTTGACAAATCTGACCCAATTTGAAAAATTATTTGGAATTTTAGCACAATTGTAATTTGATCAACATATGACATTTATGGTGAAATAATTAATCTCTATTTTTATGAATTTTACATCTAAATCATTTAAATACTAATTATAATTGTTAGTTAGACTTCAATCTCAATAATCTAAGAAAATATAAAATGAAAATTAAAAATTTATTTAATTTGTAAAGACTATATTCATCTTCTTTTTTACGTATTTTAAGTTTTCATATGAATGTGAGACTATAATACTAAATGTTAGTTACTTCACCTCAAATACCTTGTATGTATTTTATTTAATGGGATAATTAATGTAGCCCCCCTGTATTTATGCCTATTACACCATTTCATCCCTGACATTTGAAAAAATATTTATTCACCCCTGACATTTGCTAAATCGTGTATTATTTCATCCCTAAAAAAGGACTAATGAGTGTTAACTGTAGCAAATATCAGGGGTGAATAAATATTTTTTCAAATATCAGGGATGAAATGGTGTAATAGGCATAAATACAGGGGGGCTACAGTAATTATCCCTTATTTAATTCATGATCAATTCACAATTGTGCTAAAATTGCAAATAATATGTTAAATTGTGCTAAAATTGCAAATAATATGTTAAATTGTGCTAAAATTACAAATAACATGTCAAATTGGGCTAGTTTTGTAAAATTTTAAAGTTTGGTATAAATATACAAAAGGTAAAAAATGTTGTATTTTTGCCCAAAACATACGCGTTAATTAGATTTATAACTTTTAAAATTTGAATTCAATATAACTAGGCGAATAACACCATTTAATAATAATAATAATAATATATCTACTTCAAAAGTCTTCTAAAATGTGTACAAATTTAGGAAATTTACCTAAGAGATATATATAATTGCAAAAAAAATTATATATTAATTTCGAGAAATTTAGTGATAGTAATATTTTGGAGCAGAAGTTGTACAAATTAGGGGCTCGAAAGTTTGTGTTGATGTCAGTTAATCCTGTGGGGTGCTATCCCACTGCTAGAGCCAAGACACTCAGTAATGGTTGCAATCAAACTCTGAATGAAGCTACTCAACTATTTAACTCTCACTTGAACTCTTTGGTGGACTCTAAAGTGTTTGTGATGCCTACTTCCAATCTTGACTTTGTCAACTTATATAAGATCATTACAGATCTCATCTCAACCTCTGTCTCTAATGGTACGTATATTTCGAACCTTGTTCATGCACCTTTTAACTAAATACACTGATAAATTACATGACAAATACTTATATATGTGTGTGTGTGTGTTTATGTCTAACAGGATTCAACAATGCTTACAATGCATCTTGTGAAGTGAAATATGGTGTGATGGTTCAACTTATTTTACCTTCAACATGTATTTTTGATGGATTTCTGTAACACAAAAAAACCTTGGTGAAAAAGGGCTTAGATTGCCCAAAGCCCCTTCGATGCCTAAGTTAGAACAATCTATACAGGAAATCCCAGATGGTGAATGCAATGAGTTTAATAAATATGAAGAGAATCCATAATTATTTCAGAAGAAGAACCAGAAAATGAAGATAAGAAAGGAAGAAAAAGAAAAGGAAGAAGAAGAAGAACCTGGAGCCTTTGGATCATGAGGCTTTTATATAGCCTTGGTAGGTGGATGATTGATAGTTCTGATTGGAGGAGAGTACTTGATAGCACAATGAATTTGCAGGGCACTCGAGTGGTTTCCTAGGAAATGGGGCGTGTCAGAGACTGATGGGAGGCGCATTTAATGTGCATCAAAGGAGATGGGACGTGTGTTTCCTAAGCAAATTTTCCTATACAAGTTATGTTATCGAGCATTGAATCTCTTATCCAGATGCTGAGTTCCTAAACAGGATTGTGTGATCTTTGTAGAGGATTTTTATGTTTCCTATGTAGGCTTATGAACTCCAAGTTGCATCCAGTGTAACATGGGTAGGATTTGAGGAAGACCGAGCAGGAGATTACATCAAGTGGTGTCCAATTTTGACTTGATCCTTGAAGGTTGAAAAGTCAATAGGTCGAAAGTAAGCTGAGGTGTCACATAAGATAAATCCACTTTACACGTGTTGGGCTTCTATTGGAGGCATATTTTTTATGTTCCATTATGACGTATACAAGAAAGATGAGGAGGTTTATGACGACAGGAGCACTTATGTATTCATTGATGGGGTGCACCTAACAGAAGCAGTCAATGTTGTGATAGCAACTAAGGCTTTTGAATTCAATCTCACAACTGAAGTTCATCCTATTAATGTCAAAAAACTAGCCATGAAGCAGTTATAGAGGTTAATTACTTAATTTTCCACTAGTTTTTATTGGTTTAGCTACTATATACAAAGTTTTTCATATAATTAAATCATTGTATCAATGGCTGGCTTCATTAAAGGCAGTTGCATTTTTTAACAACATAGAAGTTTCATTACTAAAACAGAGGTATAGGCCATTAAAACAAAAATAACTATTAAGTTTATGACATGAATTGATTGGAGAATTAGTAGGTTATGGATCATTGCATGGCTATGTCTACAATTGTATTAAGATGTGCGTGTTCGGCCAGTGAGGAACATTGTTTGAGACACGGGCGTACAGGTACCCATATTGGAGTTTACCATTTTATCCAATGATGAAAACGGCCCGAGACATAGGCGTGTTACAGACAGTGTATGAAGGTGTTTCAGTTCCGAAAGCACACATGGGCCATGACATGGTTGTGTGACATATAGTGGGAAGCTATTTTTTTTCTCCTCATATTGTCTCCACATAGACCCTATATATATAAATATCTATTTTTAGGGTTTAGCACAAAAATCACTAATTATTGTTAGCTGCCTCAACACTTTTTTGTACACTCTTTTACAATATAGTAGAATCCTCTGTTCCTTTGCCCGTGATTTTTTCCCGCCTTGGGATTTTCCATGTAAATTCTTGTGTGTTATTTTTCTAATTCTTTATTTTGTCATTATTCTTTTATGTTTAATTTTTTTTTTGTACACTTTAATTGCTTTCATTATGCAACAATACTACGACTCCTAACAACCATTAACATAAAAGACATTAAGATGGATAGCAATAGAAAAACACCATACAACACCACCTTAAAACGAGGTGGAGGAGCCTCTACATTGTCAAAAAATTGACAAAGCAGATCAATAAAATTCATATGAGAAATAGATTTACCATCTCTAACTTGCATACCGGTTAAACCGGATTAAGAAGATAAAACAATCTATGGACACATAGCCAACTCAATAAATACCTTCAACAGCTTTAAAAAGATAATCTGAAAATTTTCTTGGCGATCGGATAAACTATGCCAACAATTTTTTAAAAACTTCATTACCAAATCTCATCTCAAGTCTAGTAAAATTCATCAAAAAAAGGATAGAACTACAAAAGGAAAAAACCAAATAACAAAAAGATGCATAAATATATCATTTGATTATAATCATCAATGAAGAAACTAATAAATAATATTTTATTAGAAGAGAAAGGCTTTATTAAAAGAAGGAAACACATAAATAAATTAAGAGAAAGGCTACTGAGCAACCGTCCGTAAGTAGTTGCATATCTATGCCTACAATACACTCATAACTATAATAAGCAGAAGGGATAATGACTTACTCAGTCCTAAAAGATATATGAATTTTTCAATTAAGTCCTATAAGATCAAAGTGTTTCAATTAAGTTCATCAACTTTTTAAAAATTACAGCGTTAGTCCTAATCTGTCAAAATTAACATAATTAGATGACATGTCAGTCACTTGGCAAATCTCCTCTAAATGGTATGATGACATGTCAGTCATCTTCTTATTCATGTTCTTAATTTTTATCTCTATTTCAAAGCTTTTTGCAATGAAATGTCATTGAAAAATGAATTCTTCACACAAAACCCACATACAAAATATTATCTTTTTCACTTCTGCTTCTCTTTCTATTGCTATATGCCAACAATAAGATTTATCAATATTAATCTCAAACCCACTTGACTATGGGCTTGATCAATCTTTTTGCTATGGCAAACCTGACCAAACAACCCAAATTTCCTCCTCTAAAGTTCACTCAGAAGAAACAACCACTTTTCAGACTATATCTTGTGCTTCATTAGTGCCAAGACTTCAACGTTATTGTCTATAACGTTTATAGATCCTTGTGTTTATAATACTATTGGTAGAGCTACTGCTTTTAAGAGTTCTGCTTCTTTTGCTTTAATTCCTCTATGACCAATACCGAAGAATCTAATTGGGTTAATGAATTCAAGTCCGTTAGATATGGGTTCAGGTCTGATTCTGAGTTTTGGTCCTTTGGAGTGAGGATTCATGTCTAGTTCTTTATATCATGGATTGTTCTTAACTCCACTTGAAAAGGGTAGTTGTGATAATAGTAATAATCAATTTCAAAGAAGCTTCTCTCATAGTGGTTTTGCTTTAGAAGCATATCAACACAAAGATCATTGATTGGATTTTTAATAATCAAGAAAAGCATTAACAACATAATGAAAATTTGACTTTAAGTAATAATGATGGTAGTTGTTTTATTATTAGAAGATGATGATTTTTCCTCTTTAGAGTTTCATTAAAATCTTCACTAGACTGAAGGTAAAGTAGGTGAAGATCGTGTTCATGTTGTTATATCAGAAGAATATGGGTGAGTTTTTGTTGGGATTTATGATAGATTTAATGGTCATGATGCTCCTGATTTTCTTTCAAATAATCTTTACTTTGTTGTTCATGAAGAGCTAAGGGTTTATTATGGGATGGTAACTTTGAGTTGATTTCTGTCAACTACTTCCTTCCCTCCCCCTCCCCATCCCAGTTTTTAGTTGATTTTATGTAAAACAGCAAATTTTTTTTTTCAACATGTCATCAGATCATTTTGTGGAGATTTATCAAGTGACTGATACATCATCAAATTCTGTCAACTTTAACGACTTAGTACTAACGCTGCAATTTTTAAAAGTTGATGAACTTAATTGAAAAACTTTAATCTCATAGGACTTACTTGAAAAAATCATATATCTTTTAGGACTGATGAAGTCATTATCCCTAAGCAGAAAATATTATTCATGTTGTACCTTTAATATTGAGCCTTGGACTGCCCTATACTATAGCTATCATGGGCATGATCCATTTAATCAGAAGTCGATACCTGCAGCAAACGAAAGTGGTCATGTTGCGAGAGCTCAGTGTTGATAATAACTCTCAGCTTCAATTAATCTGAGTTGCCTTGAAGGACCCTTCGTTGCTATATGATTTTTGGCAATTTTGAATGTTTGAGCAAAAGTTTTGTTCAAGATTTAGGACGTGACCGGATCAAGTCGAATTAAATTAAATTTGAATTTAATAATATTTAAATAATTTAATTTATCAGTCAATTCAAGTATTTTGAACTCAAGCTCCGTTTGATATGAGTTTTTTTTAAGTCAATTTCATGTGGCTCATCAAGTTAATTTGATTTTATTACATTCTAATTAAAATCAAATCACCATACAAATTAAGTATCATTACCATTAAAAGAAATAAGGGATAACATTAAGAAAAATAATAAAGGATAAATATATAAATGATGTGCAAACCTTTTAATTTTTATTATCTTAGTATTTGAACTATTTATTTGACCATTAAATCTCTAAACCAGCAAAAAATTTCTAAAATAATGTTTCTATCAGGTTTTATAGGTTAAAATAAAATATTCATATGGCTTATTTTAAACTATAAATCAACTTAGAAGCCATTCTTTTATATTTCATTTTATTTTTTATTGTAATTATTTCTTTTGAAAATTATTAAAATAAAAAGTATTTTTTATTCATTAAACTAAAATAAAAAAATAAAAAAATATTATTATTTATTTTTTATTAGATAATTTATTAATTATAGTGTTTGAATTTAAATTTTTATTTCACAAATTCTAACTAGATTAAAATTTTTATTTATTGAAAAATAATTTTTATTTTTATTATAATAATTAATTTTATATTTTTATTTCAATTAAATTACATTTGTATTTCACTCTTTCAAATAAATTTCAAAAGAAATTAATTTTTTATTTTTAATAATAATGGTTCAAATTTTTATTTTTATTTTATTTTAATAAACTAATACTCAATACATTTACCACAAGGATCAAAATTATACTTATCCCTTTTTTTATTTTATTTCTTATTATGAAAAATGGAGATTAAAAAAATTAAGCAAGAAGAAAAAGAGAGGAAATGATATATTATTGATTGGGAATTTTACCTATAAGAAATATAAACATATTTATTCTCTATGAGATTAATTAGAAAAATATGCAACTAAATTATATTAATTTATATAATAAAATTTATTTATTATTTTTTTAAAATCTTAAATCGCTATAGCTTTAAATGTGCATGATAGTGTTTTTTTATAGAAAAGATGAAATTTTCATTTGATAAACAAATAATATAATTAAAAATCACCAACATAAACTTTTACTTAAATTATGAAATTTTTTATTGCTATTTTTCAATTTTAAAGAGTTATTTTTAATTTACAACTCGACAATCTATTTGACACTCTGTATGCTCTATTTCATAGCATTAGTTAGCTATAAATCAACTTTGTAGTCTTTGAATGAGTCCAATTATAGAAATATTAATATAATTTTTACAAAAAATTTTATAAAACATAACCACCAAATTTCATAAAGAAAATTAAAAACTTCATAAAGAAAGATTCAAAAATTTTAAAAAAAGAAACAGAATTTATTAGATGTAGATAAACAAGCCATTACCAATTTAAAAGATTATTAATTAAAATAACTTTTTATTAGTTGATGATACTACACTTGTGAACTTGAAAAATACTTTATTTTCAATAAATGTGAACTCAATTCATCCCATTTGAATTAAATGTTGCCCTTATATACTACATGACCAAATTATATATATATATATATATATATATATATATATATATATATATATATATATATCTAGCAATAAATAGATAATGCGTGGCACTATATACATGATGTAGGATATTTCCATTGTTAGCATAGATCATTATGGACCGGTATGAGAAGCGGGATACAGTTGATCAACATTACATTGGATAGTCCGAGGAAACGTGCAATCGAGCAGAAATTGGTGTGGTGTAGGTTTTGGCAAATAGGCCATTTTGAACTTAGGACTTGGTTCGACCTAAGACACGTAGCTTATAAGCCTACCTCATTTCTAATAACATAATATCCTATATAAGCTCATGAAACTTAATTAAGGGACGTTTGATTTAGCTCATTGAAGTAATTTATAAAAGTTTTTTTTCAAGCAATTACAATTTAAGTATCTGGTAAAACTTTAAAATTAGTAACTGATAGTTGATTTTATTCAATACAACTAATGGTTTGATAAACTCTATTTTAGCATTTTTTTTTCTATGAACTAATAATTGATTTGTATTTATTTTTTATTTATACTATTTTATCCTTATTAAAAATAACTAATAATAAATAACTTCCTTTGAATTAAATGTATGTATATAACTTTTTATAGTTCATAATTAAATAAATATTGTTGTAAATTATAATTAATAATTAAATAATTGTAATATTTATGCCTATAATTACATTTTTAAAAAATACAATAATATTTACATTTTAAAATTTATTTTTAAATAATTTCTATTAATTATTTTAATAATGTACAAATTAAAGACAATATTTTTTTTTTGAGAAAAAGACAATAAATTATTATTTAATACTATATATATATATATATAAATAAATAATTTGCATAACTAAAAATATTATAATAAGTATATGAAATTATATTTACAAATAAATTATACCCTTAAAGGTCATTTGACATACAAATAGCAACAGCTAACAAAATTTTACCAAATAGTTCATATTTATCAGCTAACAGTATCATCTATCAACTATCAACTATCTGCTATCTGCAACTGCTATCAATTATCAGCTATTATAAACAACTAAACAAAACAAACCCTAAATGATTTAAACTGAATCCTTCTTTCTTATGCCATCAACTTTTAATTTTTGGATTATTATTGTAAAAGATTTAATAGAATTTTTTAGGGTATTGTTATATACATATGGATAGTAAATTAAATTTCTCTTCCTATTAAAACCGACAACTAATTGTCATAATTTTATGAGATACTAATAAAATGCTAGTATAAAAAAAATATATCTTATATTGAAGATGGATATGTTCCAACCAATAACCATTGGTGATGATTCTCCAAAATGTTCTTAGCTTGAGCCTTAAATTTTTTAACCTGACAAGACAAAATCAAATGATCTAGTAGGGCTTCAACTTGCCCAAAACTCCTTCGATACTTAAGTTAAATTGTATCCCAAATGGGGTATACCAAATGATGGTTTTCTTGAGTAATAATAGAGGAACTAGAGAAAGGAGACAATAAAAGAAAGAAAAAAGGAAGAAAAAAGAGGAATTGGTTTTTTGGAGAGTGAGGCTTTATATAGCCTTAGTAGGTGGAAATGGATGGTTCGGATCAATGGAGGTGGATGATTAAAATCACCTATTCAAGTACATGAAAGTGACAAGTGTAATGAGTGAATTTCTTAGAAAGGAAAACCTATTAGGAGCCACGGCAACTAATGGACGATATATTTAATGCTTGTCAATGAACATAAGGCACATGTTTCCCATATGAGTTTTCCTAGCTAGTGTTTCCCATATATTCTTGTACATGTAATTAGCTTTCTGAAGTGGAATGTCCTATTTGGGTATTAATTTCCTATTCAAGATTTAATGAGTCCCAAGCAGGAGATTCCATCTGATGATGTTCAACTTTGACTTGATTCTTAAAGGTTGAAAAGTCAACGGGTCCAAACTAGTCTAATGTGGCACACAAGACAAATCTACTTTTTATGTGTCAAACTCTTATTGGAGGTATATTGTTTTGTGTATCATCAGTTGCCCTCTATCTAGTCCTAAGATCCAAGGCTATTGATCTTAAGAGGGGATTATTTAGGTGGGTAAGTGCAACCAGGACATGTGCTGATCTCCAAGTAGGATGACTATATCCTAAATCTTTGAGGACATGGCTTTCACATTTAACCAATTCCCCTTGGAGGGAGTCTCTTTAGATAGGATATTTGTATTACAAGTATGTGGGTATATGGGATTCTCTTATGAAGAAATTTTAACTTTTAAATTTAATTGATTCTCCATGGGAGTGCCTCATTAGGACATTAATTGGTGCTTGGGGAGGATTTATTTTTCTTAAATCCTCATTGGCTAATTTGAAAGTAGGATTCGACATACTTAGTTGGAGGGTTTAGCCCCTTTATAACCTTTATAATTTAGGGTCTACCCCCTTACATAGGTTTCTAAAACAGTTGGCATTTCTTCCTTTATGGAGATAGTAGTATCTGAAAGGATATATACTGTAGTGAAAATTTTTCTCACTTAGGGAATTTTAAGATACCTAGGTGGACAATCCAGAATGGACATTCTTCGTTGGATAACTTTTCTCCCTCGGAGGATTTTAGGATATCCAAGTAGACATTCTTTGTTGAGAAAAATTTTTTTCTTCGAAAATTTTGAAATACCCCAAGTGGGCAATTAAATGGACATTTTCTGTTGGGAAATTTTTTTTTTCTCCTTTGGGGGAGTTAGAGATTTTTGAATGAAAAGTTCATAAGCAAAATTCTTCTCCTTTAAAGGAGTTAAGAGTACCTGAATTGATATTTCACATAAAGAAAATCTTACTCCCTTGGGGGGGTTGGAGGTATTTGAATAGATATTTCCATTAAGAAAAATTTTTCTTTCCATGTAGAAATTCCTATGTAGATAGCCTCTTTCGTGAGAGATATTTGATTAGTTCCTCATGTGAGGATTCTTGAGTGGTTGTTCCCTTGTGAGGAAGTTGATTGGTATTATTTCCTTTATGGAAGAATTTTAAGAGGAATTTTTCCTCACAAGTACATTTGGGAATATAGCACTAGAGGCACGTTATTTCCAAGCACAATGTGATTGCCTCAAATTTTACAAATTCAAAGATGAAATTCAAGGGGTCTTTCCAAGATAGGTAGAAGAAACATGCCATAAGAAAATATCTCTTTTTTAAAAGAATATTAAGGTATTAACACATATACAATAGGATGCATCAAGAGGAAGTGTCTTCTTTTTCAAAGGGAGATTCACCTATTTGGTTATATAGATAGAAAGTTGACCCTTTGCATGACCAATGTCATAATCAATCTCAAATCAACCTTAGTTTTAACTTTAACAATCAAATTTAGTTGCTAACTTGTATATTTAAGTGTGTTTATAAGCTAGGTTTAAAAGTGCAATCAATAAACCTTGAATTGAAGTTTAAATAAGATCATTTAAAGGTTGAATTGCCCCTCATGATCGTGAGGAGGGTCACAAGCATAAAGCTAATGAAGAGTTCAATGACGCTCATGGTCTATCATCACAATCATGAAGAGGCTTCTCACGGTTGTGAGCATCGTAGGGATAACTTACCAACTTTTGTAATAACTATTTTAGAGCTCTAACAGCTATAAAATTAGAGGTCATGATCGTGAGCATCAAAATTCCTGCAAAAAAGTGAAAGAAATATTAAATGGAGATGGAATTTTTTTATGGAAAAAAATCAAAGCTTCAGTAGCCATAATTTTATCCTCCACTATAAATACCAAGCCAATAACTCATTTAAGAAGTTAGATGGTTAGTTGACAGAATGCTTGTCTGATTTCTTTATTAAAAATCTTTGTAATATTCTCATTTTCTTTGTATATTTAATTTCTTGTAAACTAACTATTGTTGAGTTTGTATTCACCCGTCTAGTGAGAGTTGAATGTACGATTAGTTGATAGGATTCTCTCTTCTACACCTTCTTGGGATAAAGAAAAGGAGTAGTGAGAATCCATCAACTTGAGTTAGTATTAAAGCCTTGTGAAGAACACTTATTATAAAGGTTTTGAGTTAACCTTAAAAAACTCTTATTGATAAAAACCTACTAGATGACCAACCGTAGGAAGTATGCACCCCAAAAAACTAGAAAACAAGTTATGATTGATCAGATTAGAACCCTAAGAAAACTAAGTCCTTAAAACCCCAATCTTGAAGACGCCACAAAGGCTGATCACTCCTTTAATAAGTCAAGAATTTGTATTATATCAAGCACATAAGAAAGTAAAGCAAACATTGCTAAAATAACTCAATATTATTGATAATGATGATAAATTCATTTTAAATATTGGTTGCCTTTATATAGGCATGTAAACAACCAATTTCGATAAGAAAAAGGTGTTTCTTACTTATTCCTAAAAAAACCTATAAAGAAAAATCCTTAACTAAAGAGGAATCCCTACAATTAAGGAATACAAATCATCCTTACTATAGGAATCCTTCTAGAATATGACAACTAATGATAACTAAGCATGGAATAGTCAAAATAAATAAAACTTAGCTGATTAAGGCCTAACATGCCCAAATAAGTCCAAACATAAAAAAAAATAAGTCCTTTATTACATCTTAGCATGCGGGTTGGTTCTTGCCTTAGCATGTCCATGTGACTTTGTCTTATATCATGGACTCCAAACTTTCTCCTTCAAGTTCTAAGCCTTGTCTATCATCTTGCATATAAAGATACATGATTGTCTTTGGTGTAGCTTTGGAAACTTCTAGAACAAACTTAGAATCTTGTAGAATAGCCTCTTCATCATACATCTCCATGATTAAGCCTTGTAATGCCTCTTTCATCCTCTTTGTCCTTTCCCTTATCATTAGACCATTAATTCCTTGTAAAGGATCTTGAGAATACTTAGGATTTATGTCTTATTGCACTTAGTTAACATTTTGATCTCCATTACTTATGGGAAGGTTTAAGTGTGAGCCTTGAAAATAATTGAAAAAAGATTTTGAGTGAGCCTAGAAAATTCATTGTTGGAAGGTTTAAGTGTAAGCCTTGAAAATACTTAGAATATGATTTTGTGTGAGCTTAGAAAACTCATTGTTGTAAGGTTTGGTACAATTCATTGAAAACACCATCTTGTAATCAATCTTCGGAATAAGTTTGGTGTGGGACATAGAAAATCATAACTTGGGGATAAGTTAAGTGTAGATGTAGGTTCATTAAGGAACCGAACTCCTTAATTCCTTATGTTCAAATCCTCTTTCTTGCTCTTATTCTTGTTCATATTTATTCTTCCTAAAACACTTTAAATTTTCCCTTTAATTTTTTAAATTTTTCTCTAAACCTCAATCATATTCACCCCTTCTAGGTCTTCAATAAATACTTCCATAAAAAAATTCCTTTCAAGAGGATATGCACCCATTAATTCACATAGAACCAGGGAAATTACATATTTCAATAGCCAAGACAAAGCATATATTCATCACTTAGCCTTTACAAAATAAGAGAGCATTAATAAGTATAATAAGATAGTGTAAAAAGATGCACCTTCTATTAGTAGTATTTCTTCTGATATTTGAAGTTCCATGTAGGATTCCCTATATAGGATAATTTAAAAACTCAAGAAATAGAAAGATCATACAGGATTCTCGAAATGGATATTTCTTAGTAGAAATTTCTTTTCAATTGGTGTTTTCTTACTAGTATGGTCCACTTAGAAATCGTATGCTTTGACATATTTGTACAATACAATCTTTGCCTTCGCATCTCACTAGAAGGCAACCCCAACTAGTGTTCCTGCTTAGAAGCCTCTGGACCTTGGTAGGTGAGCTTATAAAAGGTTTGGAACTTGTCTCAAATGTTTCCTTATCATCCCAAATATGTAGTTTCCCCTGTACCATATTAGGTGACCACATAGGGTTCTACAACTTGACCTTTTTTTTTTCTCATGTCTCTTTTGGGCATCAGTCAAGTAATCGACTTTTTTTATCAACTCCCTTAGGATCCCAATTGGTACATTCTTCATTTTTTACTATCCAAAACTCATCCTAAAGAATCTTATCACTTCTTTATCCCCTATTAGTTCATGCCTTCTTCTAATGGATGCATTTGATCCCACCATTATAGAAATCAAAAGTTCTTTTCCAAAAGCAAAAGAAATGCAACAACAACCACAATAACCCATTATTTTATACTTAATACACACAATAAAATAGGTGTTCAATATTTCTACAACTTCCAACTCACTTTTTTCTTGGGTTTCAATTAAAAGAATAGAGCAAAAAAAAAAAAGAAGACAAAGGCATAACTTGTGGATTTTCTTTTGATTTTCATTGGAGAAAATACAAAGACAAGGAAGCAGAAAACACAAGCGCAACTATTTTCACTTACAAATTAATAACACAAATGATGAAAGAAATTTCAATGGGAAAAGGATAACCTTCTAAGCAAAAAAAAAAAATCATCATTTTCTCCATGGACGGTGCCAAATGATGGTTCTTTAAAATCTTCTTAGCTTTAGCCTTGAAATTCTGCACCCGATAAGATAAATTCAAGTGAGCTAAGAGTCCTTCAACTTGCCTAAAGCCCCTCTAATACTTAAGTTAGATTGTGTCCCAAGTGGGGTATACCAAATAGTAGTTTTCTAGAGTAATAATGGAAGAACTAGAGAAAGGAGAGAAGCAAAGAAAGAAAAAATGGAAGAAAAGAGAGAACCTGGTTTTTTAGAGAGTGAGGTTTTATATAACCTTGGTAGGTGGAGATGAACGATTAGAATAAATAGGTGGACAGTTAGGATCACCTATGTACGTACATGAAAGTGACAGATATAATGAATGGATTTCTTAAGAAGGAAAAATCTGTCAAGAGCCATAGTGACTGATGAGCGACACATTCAATGCTTGTCAATGGAGATAGGTTACATGTTTCCTATATGGGTTTCCCCAGCTAGTGTTTCCTATATAGGCTTCTTGTGTAGGTACTTAGCTTTTTAAAGTAGGATGCCCCATTTGGGTTCTTTGTTTCCACTCAGGATTTGGTGAGTCCCAAGCAGGAGATACCATCTAGTGATGTTCAATTTTGACTTAATTCTCAAAGGTTGAAAAGTCAACGGGTCCGAACTAGTCTGATGTGGCACATAAGACAAATCTACGTTACACGTGTCAAACTCATCTTAGAGTTTTTGGCAATCTAAGTTCCGTTCAATGCACAAGCATACTACACGATTATTTTCTCAAAATGAAACATGACTTCTTTTTCAGATAAAGTGAAATTTTTAGTGTCTTTACCACAATTTACTTGAATCCCAACAAGAAATTTTATGAATTTGACTATGTAATGTAATAGAAAATTTTATATTATTTGGCTAGATTGAACAACAAGAAATTTTACAACAATGAAATATTTATAAGCTTGATCAAATAAAGTTAGACAGGAAATCTAGCAAATATGAAATACTGAAATTGAAAACATTAAAAAAATTTCTTGTAATTGTTGATAATTTTTTGATTGAGTTGTTGATTGTTTATGATGATCGGCCATTGATTATGTATTTGATTAGATGATTGGTTGTGTTGTCTCTGCTATTCTTTCTTGCTTTTATACACAAATTTCTCCATCAATTTTCATTATTAATTTTATAATTAATGTTGTTTCTTGCAGACTATTTGTTCCCAGCTTTTTAATTTCTCGGCAAACTTCAAAAGTTTCAGATATATTTTTCCTCAGCATTGCTCAATTCCTCAAGCTCCTCAGAAAATTGTATCATCAATCTCCAAAAAAATCTCAAATTTTCTTGCTCAAAATTTTTAAAATCATAAAAATTTATAGATGTTTTTCCTCAATCAAC
The DNA here is from genome assembly GCA_949634005.1 of Mallotus japonicus. Classification (NCBI taxonomy): domain Eukaryota; kingdom Viridiplantae; phylum Streptophyta; class Magnoliopsida; order Malpighiales; family Euphorbiaceae; genus Mallotus; species Mallotus japonicus. The sequence continues at coordinate 1,005 of CATIWK010042700.1, read as the reverse complement.
TACATTTTAGATGTTTGGTGAGGTTCCCAAATTAGCAGCTAATAGCTATTTTTACTCAAAACAACTACGGATTTTATCCAACTCCATTTTCGAGCTTTTTCCCATATGCTAATAATTGATTTAAATTTATTTTATATTTAGACTATATTACCCTTATTAAAAATAATTAATAACAACTACCTTATTTTTAAATTAAATGCATATAATTGATTTTTTATAATTTATAATAAAATTAATATTATTTAAGCTATAGCTAGCAATTAGATAATTATAACATTTATATTTATAATATTTAAAAAAATTATATTAATGTCACGACCCAAACCAGGAGTCATGACCGGCGCTAGGGAACGGGAATTATCACAACCAGAACCCGTAGCAAGCCTTAAATAAAATGCACACACAAAATAATTCATAAAAAATACCAGGTAATTAAAAATTTATTTTATAAAATAAGATCTTATAACAAAGTACAACAGTACAATAGTACACAGTACTTAAACTGACGATCTCAGTTACAAAATCAATATTACATACAATAACATTTAAACACTACTACTGCAGCATCTAGAGTATCAACAACAGTTCAAATAAGAAATTTACATAAGTCAGCCGGGGCAGAATAAGACCGGCGAAGAGGTCTAGTAGTGAGGTCTGAGGAAGAAGAACTCCCTGAAAAAAAATATTGAGGGGGATCAGACCTCACTGAGTGAATTATTATTATATATCTACATGCACCCTAGTGACAGACATTCAAACATCGGTATAGTATATTTATATCAATATAATAAATATACAAACAATGCACACATATGCTGCAAATCACATTTTTATATATAAATAAATAAAAACAGATAATTTTAGGTGGAGGAATGAGGCAGAACCCTAAAAGTTCGTATCCTCAACACACACAACCTCTCAAGTCAAACAGGCTTTCTCAATTCCAAAATATTCACTTATTCCATGTTTGACAGAAGACTGGCCCCGAGACTCATCGTCAATCGA
>CATIWK010042593.1:0-13031 GCA_949634005.1 Mallotus japonicus | reverse complement strand
TATAATTTTAATTTAAGTAAAATATTTGTATGTAATTTAAATAACATACAATTTAATTTTAATTAAAATATATCTAACTTTTATGTTATTCAAATATTAAAAAGTTAATTAAACCTAATTATATTTGACAAAATTAGAATTGATAAAATGATAATTATAATTTAAATAAAATATCTTAGTATTAACAGATACAAATTGAAGTTGAGTACTCAAATTGAAACAAAATTAAAGTTCGATGACCATATGTATATATGACATGGACGATGAAGTGGACGATGACGTAGAGAATATTTTAAGAATATTTTTCAACCGGTGACCACGTCAACATTGTGCCACCAGGTGACTGGTGGTTGAAATAAAATTAAAGTTTGGTTATCAAAAAGATACAAATTAAAGTTTGGTATCCAAAATGAAACAAACCCAAAGTTCGGTGTTCACGGGAGTATTTAACCCATATTAAGAGTCTATTAAACTCTAACTAATTTGATTTGATATAGATAAAATTATAAAAGTGAGAGCTCGAATTCAAATCTTAATTTAAGTGAGAACCACTCTCTAGTAATTATTGATCTGTTTGTTTTTTTTTTTTTTAACTTTATTTGGACAGTTTTTTATTTTTTGAACAACCATTGGGGGATTTGGGGGAAATGGGGGCTTGATGGGGTTTGAACCCACATCACTAGCACTTTTTGGTAAGTGCCCAACCACCAAGACCAAGGTGTCTTGGTTATTTGGACAGTTGGTCAGGGTTTTTTTTAAGAGGATTATGACCAACCATTCGACTTTGCACTTAGTTTTATAATAATAATTATTATTAATTTGGCTTACTTTATCGGCTATTCCCAATTGCTTAAATAAACTAGTTTTATGCGCTTTAGCTAGGTATGTAATTTCTAATTAGTGATTGAGAAAATGAACTTTCTCCATCACATACCTATCATTCATGGTACAATTACTACTTAGATCCACCAAACTTATATATATATATATATATATATATATATATATGGTTGGTACACATTATAGAGTAGTCTTGATTTTTAATGAATTAAAATGTCCAACTAATAAAAATTCAGTATTTAATTAAAATAATAAAAATAAAAATCTAATAGCACATGAGTGAATACTAAATGATTTAATATTATTAATTTAATTTTTCAACTCATCAAAAATCAAGATCATTATAAAATTTCTCTTTGCTCGTATGATGGCTAGTAAATAATTATATTACAACAACAAAATCCAATATTTTCCTTTTTGGTTTCAAAGTTATTTGTTTGATCAAAGATTTGGTGTACAAATATGTCCTAATATAGTTTGTCCTAATATAGTTTGTCGTATAATTTTTTATATACTAAAGTTGAGTAATCTAATGGTATAACTTCTTTAAAGACATCAATAAGTCAAGAATTCGATCATTATCTCTCATCCCTATATATATATATATATATATATGGTAAAACAAAATTAAAGGAAAGGGTTGCTTATTGCTTAATTTTCATGTCGAGCTCAACCCTCAACCCACCTTCTAAAGGGTTGAACCATCAAGTGTAGTCCAAGTATATATACATGCAGTATGCTCTACGTTTTCCTTCTTGAACGATCTCAAATATTTATGAGTTTAAGTTTGGTTCTTGTCACTTAAATGACATGTTTTTGCACTTGCATGCACTGATCACACCCTAAATTCTCTTTTCCCCTAATTAAGTTGCCATTAATACCTTAATACAAGTCAAAAAATAATAAAGGACAATAGCTACAACTAGAATGGCCGCCGGTGTACATATATTCTTTTGTTCCTTAAAGGAAATAGGAGGGCTAATCTTGGCCTTTAAGTCATTTAAATGAAAGCTTGAACTTGTCAATTTCTAATGTTCAAAAGTTAGGCGGTGCGTTAGATGTGTGGTCTTTTTCATCTTTTATTTTTGTTTCTTTAAATGACTGAATTTAATTTAATTAATTGGTTTTCAGTATACATACTAAAATAAATAAAATTTATCATAAGCTAGCCATGATTTCTATGACAAAGTAATATTATTACAACTCAAAATGCTCACCATAACAAGGAAACATACTCATTTTGTCAAAAGAAACCCACATCACTCCATTAATTAATTAGCTAATGAAGCTTAGTCCAATTAGTAAGGTGGAGGCTTGAGTTCAATCCTTAATGAGGATATTTGACAAGGATTTAATGTTTTTCTCCCTCCCTCCCTCACTAGGAATTTTTTTTTTCAGGGAGATGGAGGGGGATGGGGATCTAAACCCTCAACTTCAAAGGGCGCCAACCTTATTGTTGGAACAATCCAGCCCTAGGTGGGTCGGCAAACATCCTTTTTTTCCTAGGGGCTTCAATTTATAATAATCTCACTAGAATTATATTTATATATACTCTCTATAATTTAATAGTCAATTTGTAATAGTTATAGTTATTGATAATCAATGGAACACTGTAATCCCCCGAATGGAATGGACCTGTCAAAAAAATTCATTAAGTAAGCTAAATTCTAATTGTCAAAAAAACAATAATACTAAAAAAAAGTGTAAAGACGAATTAAAAAAAAGTATTAAAGAGACCAATACAACAGATCAATATTATATAACCCAACTGTTTACAACTGGCCCTATAAGTCACCTTCTTTAGTTTTATTCAAAATATATCTTTTTCAGACATTAATACTGAAATGTTAAAATAAAAAACTGAATAAATAAATTATAAATTATAATTTATGTTTTCTTGACCTAAGGGTTAAATTTTTATCAACATAGTAGGGGAGTCGATGTCTAAATCTTCCATTTCCCCCTTCTCCCAATTTGTAAGAGTTAAAATAATAATAAAAAACCAATCAGAGTTGGTGTGAGTAGGTCGATGCTCTCATCCCTTAAGTGAGGTTCAAATCATACTCATGTATGAAAATATCTTTATTGGGAGCATTTTACCCCTTTATGGCCTATCCGGTATGAGCAAAAATTTAGTTTGAATATGATACGAGTTTAAAAGTATCTCCCATATAATTAGGGTCTGTCCAGGACATCTCGTGGGCATAAAAAAAATAATCATAAAAATTGTATCAATTCTCAATATCACAAATTAAAAGAATTAAAATATTAACTTTTGCCGTTCTTTGTGTTTCTGCTCAAACCATATCAGATGAATTTTAAATACTGATAGTTTAAAAAATTAAAAAATTAAATATTTAACAAAATTTCTACGATTTTATTTTTTTCGTAATGAACATAAATAATTAATTTGTTCGAGTAAGCCTCCACGTTTATATACTTCCAATTTTTTTTCAATTATCTTATCATCAAGTTTCGTCATTTCAAGCAAATAAATTTTATTTGGGGGATTATGATGACTGACTTGTTATAAAAACTTTGTCATTTATCGCAAACTTCAAAATTTTTTCTTTTAATATTTGATCAATTTAATTAGGTCCTTATATCACTTGTCATCTTATAAACTATATTATTTATTAATTTTTTTAAAGCTAAGGGGCAGAGAATCTAACCTTTACTTTACAATATTCATCACCTGAATCATTAGATTATAAAGTAAAGATAATTATATTATTTATTAATTAAACAATTAAAAATGAGTAAAGATTATTAAAAAGCAATCACATAACTTATAATAACAATTAATTCAGTTTATTTACAATTTATAATGGTGTAAATTACAAAATAAACAAAAACTCACGGTAATTAATTTTACATAATTTGAAACTTTATTATTTAAATATAATTAATTTTGAAAAAAGAATTTCTTTTTTTTAATCTATCAGTATTTAAAATTTACAAAAACTGATTAATCCAGAGATATTATTTAAAGTGAGAAAGGTAATGTGTTTCGTCAAAAGAAGCAATAACAAAGAAGGTGACACGTAAATATAAGAATAAGAATAAAAAAATGAGAAAATATAAAAAGACAGAAAGAAAAAAGTGTGGAAGTGTTACCGGTTGTTTCAGTCAATAAATAAACAGTGACACCGGCAATTTTATTTGATGACTCCAGATGATAAACAGACGCTGTCAACTCCTTGCGACAGTGATTATTATTATTATTATTATTGTTTATTGGTAGATTCAAGATTTTGGACGGAGTTTATGACTAGTCTTCAAACGCAAACTCAAACCCGCTTTTGTTGCCTGCCTGCCTCCCTCCCTCCCTCTAATTCATATACTTTTCAAACACCAAACGCTCAACCACAGATCCAACATCATTTCTACTGCTTCAACATTTTGCATTTTTTATTCTCATAACATATGTCAACAAACTAAAGAACAAGAAGAAGATGATGCTGAAGGTTAGTTTTCTTGAACTTCTGTTTACGGTTACTTTTTTTTTTTTGGTTTTTTTTTTTATTTTTCAAGAAAACTAAAAAAGTTGAATTCAACTTCTTCAAGCAGCTTAATTCTGCTTCTGTTCGCTTTGCTTGGATCTGTTTCTGCACAATCTCTTTAGCTTGATTTGCGTTTAATCTTAAAAGAATTTTTTTTTTCTTTTTTTGCTTGCCTGTTTGGTTCCTTGCATTTTTCTCGGAATGAATCAAGGGAAATTAAATTCTATTTAGATTTCATTTCTATGTTAAAAAAAAAAAAACGATTTCATTTCTAGAATCTATTTCCTTATTTTTTTAATTATTTTCCGCCTAATTCAATTCTTCTTGCCGTGTCAACTTTGCCCGTATGGACTTTTTTTTTTTTTTTATTGTGTTATTTTAGTCAAGCTACTGCGATGGTGTTTATAATCACACATTTCCAAAAAAAAAAAAAAAAAAAAAATCAACGCAATTGTGCGTTGAATATTTTTTTTTTTGGGTGACATTGTTTCTATATTAGAATAATGGTAAAGTGGGCAGTACAGTATTCTATTAGTTTTGGTGATCTAAGTTACGTTTTATCCTCTTAAAATAATATTGTTGTTTGCTTCTTCTAGTTAATGAAGTGAAGTCAAGTTGATTACTTCCCTTTCTTATCAACTGACCCAGGGGACACGGCCTAGATAGGGCATTGACTTGTACCGTAGTCTTCTTGTATTTGATGAACTTTCATCGGATGCACCCAAAAAAAAAATAAAGGAATCTATTTTGGATGCTTTTCTCTCTCGGGGAATTGTTTATAGCAAATGGGTTGGTCAATTTTTTGGAATTTAAATTGTGGTTCTTTGTTGTTTTTTGATTGATAGTCTCTAGAAATGGTTCAAGATCCAATGCTTCCTTTAGTTGGGTTGTTGAGGAAACTGGAGTTGGACCAAGTCAATACGAAAACTTTCTTTGAGTTTCCTGTTCTGTTATTGTTCATTTCTGTCGGTAAACTGTGTTGTATTAGCAGTGGTGTTGGTGGTTATTAGCAGGTACGTGGATAGTACACTGTGTTAGCATCACTATCTTTCCCCATAAGTTTGTTTGATGTTCTGTTTAAGATTTTACTCTTTGGTTGTTTGTTTGATGTTCTGTTTAGGATGATACTATTTGGTTGTTCACTCTAACTTGAGGTTATTCAATCATTAGCTGTACACATGCAGTGTTTTATTTATTTATTTGGAAAAATTGTTTGCTAATTAATTGATGAATCTGAAATTTTGGTTCAGATTGACAGTCTTGGATGGGGCATTTTATAAACAAGTGATGCTGTGGAGTTGCAATTGAGTTAGCTTGTATGTGAGCTGTCGTTTATAGCAGAAGTGCGTGTCTTCAGAACTTGATAGCCAGCTCTGCCAAGTCACTGACTGAGAAAAGGGTGATTTGATCCTTTTTTCCGTCTCAACTTCAGTTCATATCTTTTTCAGATCTGAAGATTGAAACTGTTTTGTCAGGCACGTCAGTCCTTTAATTATTTTTTTTCTTGATCTTAGCATGTCAGCAAGTGGATTTTCTGCACGAGTAAAATAATAGTTGTTGAAAGATTTGATCAATAGTCATATGACAACCAACAACTGGTGGATATTGGTTTCCTTATGCTCAGTCAGAACGCAATTCAGAATTCCATATTTTGATGCATCATGACAATAATGAAAATGAAGAGATGGTATGGTGGTGTTTTGATTGCATCCTTGTTTATGTTGCTGATCCTGAGATATGGTCTCATGAAAAATCCTATCGGAGAAAGTTATCTGATGAATGCCTTCTCTAATGGCACTAATCCTCTTCAATGGGTGCAATCTACATTTCCTCCTACAGTTAAGAATCCAGAGGATTCTACTCAAGTGATTTCTACTGATATCATAGTCTTCAATTTGTTTGCTCAGAGGAATATATCCAGTGAAGAACAAGTATCTTTGCAGACATGGAATCTGCTGAAACACTTGGTAGATCAAGCTCAGCTTTTGCCTAATGGAGTAGAGGCCATTAAGGAAGCTGGAAATGCATGGAATAACCTTATGACTTCAATTGAAGAGGAAAGACGCGGTTATGTAAATGAGAGTTCTAATAGGAGAGCTAGAGAGAAGCAATGCCCTCATTTTCTTAATAAAGTGAATGCCACAGCCCTCGATAATAGTGGCTTTAAGTTGCGGCTTCCTTGTGGCCTGACTCAGGGTTCTTCAATAACAATTATAGGCATTCCAGACGGTCTTCTTGGCAATTTTAAAATTGACTTAACTGGGGAAGCGCTCCCAGGGGAGCCTGATCCACCCATAATTTTGCATTATAATGTTAGGCTTCATGGAGATAAAATAACTGAGGATCCAGTAATAGTTCAAAACACATGGACTGTAGCACATGATTGGGGTGATGAGGAGCGTTGCCCGTCTCCTACTCCTGAAAAGAATAAGAAAGGTAAGATACATGCTATTTTTTTTTTCTGATGAAACATTTACAATTCATGCTCATAAATTGGTTTTGTGTCTCTTAGCAGCTAGGATAGACTTCCAGGCCCATTGCATATGTTCTCCCTCTGTAATTTTTGTATTGTTTGCCTTTTTTTGGAGTGTGATATTCATTAGTTTTTTTAATTGATGATCCATATGTTTGTTGGTGCAATTTTCACACTTATTTTCCAATTTGATTTTTCACTTCAATATGTGGTGATAAGTTCATTAGTTTTATTTGTCAGTGGATGACTTGGATCAATGCAACAAGATAGTGGGAAGAAATGATACTCATGTGGTCAGCAGGCATTCTGAAGGTTCAAGGAAGTCTTCGATGGTTCAGGAGGGATCTAGAAACAGAAAATATTTTCCTTTTAAGCAAGGTTATTTATCTGTTGCAACACTTAGAGTAGGAACTGAGGGAATCCAGACAACAGTTGATGGAAAGCACATAACATCTTTTGCATATCGTGAAGTACTATCTTGACTTTGTTGTTTGTGTTATTTTAATGATTTTCCTCATATAGAGAAGTCAGGGTTTTTAAATTTATCTTTTCTCTTGATTTCTTGTACATTCAGACCTTGGAGCCATGGCTGGTTAGTGAGGTTAGGATTTCTGGAGACCTGAATTTAATTTCTGTTGTGGCTAGTGGTCTGCCTACATCAGAGGATCCAGAGCATGCAATTGACCTAGAATTACTCAAATCGGCTCCACTCTCTCCAGGAAAACCACCACATCTCTTTATTGGTGTTTTCTCCACAGCCAACAATTTTAAACGCAGGATGGCTGTTCGAAGAACTTGGATGCAGTATGCTGCAGTTCGGTCGGGGGCTGTAGCTGTGCGCTTTTTTGTTGGTTTGGTAAGCTTTCACTGGCAAATCCCTTCTAGTCAGTTGAACTGGCTTGTTTTCTGGGTTCCTTATCATTTCAAGGTGTATTGCAGCATAAAAATCAATTAGTCAATGAGGAACTTTGGAATGAAGCTCGAACATATGGAGATATACAGCTGATGCCTTTTGTTGACTATTACAACCTTATCACCTGGAAAACTTTAGCTATCTGCATCTTTGGGGTAAAGTCTCCCTTCTTTAGATATGCAGATGGGCCTAATTGTTGTCCTGCTGACCTCTTCTCCTAAACAGACACAGGTTGCTTCAGCGAAATATGTCATGAAGACAGATGATGATGCATTTGTTCGAGTGGATGAAATGCTAGCTTCTTTGGAGAAGACTAAAGTGAGTCATGGCCTGCTTTATGGACTTATAAACTCAGATTCTCGACCTCATCGAAATCCTGATAGCAAATGGTACATCAGTCTTCAGGTAACTCTATAGTCTTATAGATCCTTTAAGGCTTACATAGCATTCTCTAAATGTTTTCAGTGGATGCAATAAAAGAGAGCACATACCCAGTAAGTAATAAGCTTTTTTAATCCATGGTTCTAGGAGGAAGGTTTTAAGATGGTCCAAGGCCTTAGTATTTTGCTGCTCTAGTATTTGGAACCTCCACGTGTGGTTGCAAATTCAGGACTGGTCCTTATTATATTGTCAAAATTTGTCTGATCAAAAAAATGCACATGGATATAATTCTTTGATTTTGCAAAGGCAGAACATAGATATATCTCTTACAGAAACTGTTAGGCAAAATTTTGGCTCTCTTATTGGGACAACTGGAAGCAGGACCATTTAAGGGCACCTACAGTTTAGATTATAAAGATGCTTGCTAAATTACCTTCTTTCTTAGTGCCCCTGATTTTCTATCTGTACAAAACAAATAATTTGTCTATTCCTTTTCACTTATCTCTATCCTTCATTATCCTTGCTACAAAAGGAATGGCCTGAGGAGAAATACCCTCCATGGGCACATGGCCCTGGTTATGTGGTATCCCAAGACATAGCAAAGGAAGTTTACAGGAGATATAAAGAAGGTCATCTAAAGGTATAATATTATCTGTACAATTCTCTTTTCATTTGTAAGTCATACATTTTGTTGAAATATGAACTAGTATATGAAACATGCGCACTCATATATTCTATTTAAAAATTTTGATTATCATCATTGCAGATTTTTAAGCTGGAAGATGTTGCAATGGGCATCTGGATATCCAGCATGAATAAGGAAGGTTTAAAAGTTAAATACGAGAATGATGGGAAGATCTATAATGAAGGGTGCAAAGATGGTTATACCGTTGCTCACTATCAAGGTCCCAGGGAGATGCTTTGTTTGTGGCAGAAAGTTCAAGATGGAAATGGTGCTAAATGTTGTGGTGACCGATAAGCATAATTCACATGAAACGCCTGATAAAACCTCATGCCCGAAGAGACTAATGTTTCTAACAAGTTTTTGAGATTGTCCTGACCAGGATTGAGCAGAGATACAGATTATTCAACAAAAGTCTACCGCAATCGGGCATTTAATTGTACTAGAGTAGATGTTCCCTTTGTATAATCATGACATGCATTAGAGTCATTGCATCTGAGTGACTTCGAGGGATATGCTATGTACGTAGGAGATAGAGCTATATATGGTCAATCTTAGTGCAGTGTATATGATCTATCTAGTAGTAGGCTATACAAATCAATATGATCAATTTTTTTCCCCATTCAATCAACATGCAATTCTTTCTATCATTTTACCTCTGAATTCTTAGCTTCTGATTTATTTACTGCACAAATTGCTATTTTTTGAACAGTCACAAAATCATGTCAAAATGCTTTCATATTTTAACTAACAAATACAAGTACATAATATTCCTTGAATCAAACAAATACAAATATATAATATTCCTTGAATCATTTCAAACACAGTAAACAAACAACAATAATACATGTGAAAATCCGACTCTATTCTTTAACAAATCGATGCAGAGAAGCCAAAACTGAAAAAGTTGAACAAACTCTAACGAATATATACCACTAGAAACAAATCTAAATCAATTAGCCATACAACCAATGCCATATCGAGTATTAGGGAAGACAAGAAACAGGCCACTGCAGATTACACCAACCATGATAGGGAAACTTTCCATCACTTGATCCATCTCATTAACATGGCCAGGAAACAAGCAATCAGTGACCCTATGATCAGAAAATGCAATCGCAGCGAAAACCATCACCGACATCGTAGCATGAACAAAATCAGTCAGTCCAACTTTATACCTCTCGTCTTTAGGGACTTCAACAGCAAGTCCAGGCTTGAAAACAGCCAACCCTTTAGGAGTAACAAAGCCATAGTAAACTTTGCCATCGGGGCCTTTGAAACTGTCTGTGAAATGAAAGAAGAAGCAAGAAAGAGCGCAGAGTGCAAGAAGGAGAAGAAGCATGAGGACAGAAACATGGGTGCACTCCCCATTCTTGATTACTGTTGGAAGGATCATTTCAAAGGTTAAAAGGGTTCCTGTAGGAAGAAAGTTTACGAGCATTGAAGTCTTGGAAAGGGTGTTTTGCACTCCTTTTGCCACTGCTCGCCTTTTGCTTCCTGGTACTTTAGGGGCTTGTGTTATCATGGTGGACGATGAGAATGGCGTTGTTGTTGGGTTCTCATTTTTAGGAGACGCAGTGTAGACTTTAATTCCAATATCTTGGCCAGTTTGCTCCATTTTAGTGCAAGCTATGAATGAACCAAAACAAGAAACAAGAGATTTATGTCAGATTGATAATCAAGAAACTATGGAGTTTTTAATGGGTAGTTTTTAGAGTTTTGGGGGTTTATATATACTTTTTGCAGTAACTGTCTCCTAATTTGAAATTTCTAACTATGTCAAACGGTAAGTAACTGCTTCCTCCTGACTAAACCCCAATGGTTGGCATTTACACTGTTCCAATATCTCCATTTCTTTTTCCTTTAAAATATAACTGTTCATCCATAAACATTTTAAAAAAAAATTATCAACTGTATTTTTAAGAAAAAAAAAATCTATCATTTAACTGCTAGATTGTAGGATAAAAATATTTTACCTTCTCCACCTGACCTATTTTAGGTATTATTGCATCCAACAGTTAAATTTATAACATAAAATATATCAGTAATATTTTTATAGGTTAAATGTAAAACACTCAAAACATGTATTATAAATTCAACAATTTATATGATAATTTAAATGTGGGGAAAAATCTCGCTAGTAGTACTCAACATTCTGTTTTATTGTCAGGGAACTAAAAATTGTATTTCTCATGACCAACAAGATCACCAGGCTTAAGGATGTGAAGATGTGGTCAAATACCATTGTTTTCATTCCCATTTCTTATTTGCTCAAATGGATTGTTGTAATCTTTTTTCATGGAAAATGAAAGTTGTCATTATCTCCATAGTCCAAAAGAACAAATTTTCACAAACATGCAAGTTTCATTTCATCTTGTCAAAATGTCAAATACGTGCTCAACCAATTCTATCACTCGCCAACCTCACATTTGGACAACAGTCTACCACTGCCTACGGGTGTTACAATTTGTTTTCTATTTTTATCCTGAACATCACTCAGGACTTCTAAGAACCCTAATAAAATACTTCCTCAGAGCAGATAACGAAGTAATATCTGAAAATTCTAAATGAAAAGATTATCATTATATAGTCGCACGAGGCTGCGGTAGACTTCCACAATGCAGAAAAATTTCTGAAATATGCACATTAACAAGAGAAGATTCTGCAGGATTAGATACAGAACTATCTTGGTAAAAATCCATGCCGAGAAATTGCAATCTCAAAGGCTTGCATTCTCTCCCCTCGAGAAGAACCATTGCGATCATACGATGATATTTCATTAATATTAAGATCTACACAAGCCTGAACAAGCTCTTCACCAAGACATTCAGCAGCTTCCTGTGAACAGAACAAGAATAAGAAGCAATGAGATGAACAAAATAGAAGGAAATTGGATAAATACATTGCAACACACCAATTACAAAGTAGATATTCAAATCAATTTTTAGAACTTCTCTTTCCCAATTTGCTTTAATCCTGACAGAGAACTTACAGTCTTGCTACAAGGAGGATTGCCACGCAAAGATTTTTGCAAAGTGCTTCCATAAAACAAGCACTTCTTGTTTTGGTCATCTACCAGCATAGCATATAACTGTTTTGTAGAACTGAATACTGACAGCCTTGGTTTTGCAGGTGTGCCATTAAACTGGTATAAACATGCAGAAAAACCAATATCAATCCATATGCAACTAATTAATTGAGAAAACAATTACCAGGAAAACCGTCAAAAGAAGGTCAACCCCTTGTGAACATAAATTGCATAAATATAGACACATGCAGCATTGACTGAGAGAGGGGGAGGACTTGGTAAATATTAAGCAATGAAAATTACCACGGTTATTAAAATCACAAGGAGCATTAAGGCGCCCTTGGGGGGAGGAGCCTAGGCGCAAGGCGCATGAGGAGCAAAAGAGAAGAACATAAAAAAATATAAAATCTATTTTATTTAGGCAAGTCGCTTACATATACAAATATGAAGAAACAATTAAAAAAATTGGTAAAAAAATAACTTTAAACTAAAACATCACAGAAGTGCCTGCCTCGTTAATATGTCTGCCTTTCAGTGTTTGAGCCTTTGAGGCACTAGGGCATGTGCCTGGTGCACCTTGTGGCACTGGCACGCCTTTAACAACTATGAAATTGAAAATCCACATATATAAAACTATATTAACATCACATTAAAGTGAAATGCTATAGAACAGAGCAATCAAGAAGGAGCATTGCATTCCTTATTTCAAGAGTTCAGTCAAAGTTACTCCACAGAAGTGATTCAGAAGCATATTTATCCTTAATGAAGCAGGATTACATCAACTAGATAATAAACATTTCTTATAATCTTTTGGAGAGGATGGATTTAAGATAGACCAAAAACTAACATGACTTCAAAAGCATGTGCTCATGTCAGAAAGGCACAATCTTTCATAAGGCATGCGTACCTTCTTTCGCCTTCTTAAATCCATAGTTTTTGCACTTTCTGTTAGAGAATTGGCCCTTTTTCTTGCCACCAACGTCATTACCTGAAAATCTACCATGAAAAAAAAGATGGACTTTGAACTCTACAAAATAGAAAAATCCCAAATCCTATCCTCAAAAAAAAAAGAAAAAAAAAACACAATAATTTACATACATGGCCAACAAAGAATACGTAATGATAAGAAATTTGAATTTATTATTTCGCTTACTTGCAGTTCGTAATGGAAGAAAGTTGAAAGCTCTTGAGTGGTTTCCAAAGATATCACA
>CATIWK010042591.1:0-12242 GCA_949634005.1 Mallotus japonicus | reverse complement strand
TGATGAATCCTAACATGCAAGAGTTGCATTTTACATGATTTTTTATTGTCATACTTGCAAGAAGTGATCATGGACTTATATTACATCCTTGGTTTTGTAATAATTATTCTTTTTAATTATTATTTATGTAATTAAGTGTTAATTACATAGTATTAGGATTTAATATCCACCTTGGTATGCCAAGGGATCATTGTAAGTCACAAGAATTGTGACGAGGAGCATGAAGTGTTGAAGATGAAGGCTCATGGAGGAGAATACATTAAAGGTTTTTCCAAGGCTCATAATATATTCTAAGAGTTAGAATAAGCTTTAGAAAGGCCCTTGATCACTTCTTATTTGTGCATCCATTGTGCATGTTCAATGTATATATGTGATATATATGTTATAACATGCTATATGCATATGAGATATGGGTATGTATGCCATGTTTAGTATACATGTGATGTATGCAATATTAAAATGGCTAATGTGCATAGTGAGACCTAATTTAAAGACCCGAAAATCTTCCAAACCAAATTTAAGTCTAGGCTCTCCATTGGAGCAATAACTTGCATGGTTTTGGACTATGTACATCGGCTATGGATACATAGGAGTGTACATGAGTTCCAAGAGATTCATATAGTGTTATTGTTAAACATGAGATGTTGTGGGTGTATAGACACACTGCATGCCAATAATGACAAATAGGCTTACCTGAGGTGTGTAGTGTTCAAGTCTATACATTTCACTGATCTAATGGTACGGACTTGACTAATGCCAAGGGCCAATAACGACAATGTGTACTTGAGGTCCGTAACATTAGGAGCCGGATTGATGGAACCTCACATGAGATGTGATGAACAAGATTTGTTCACTTAATGAGAATTAATATTCCAAGAATGGCAAAGGGTACCTAAGGGATATTAGTAGCCCATTAAGAACTCCATCACCCACTAGAAATCCATCCAACAAGGGATTTCCGTTTTCTACTATGGAAGTGTAGAATTCACCAACTTAGTAGGAGACCATTATGATTAAAGACTAAATCTAATGGTAACATAACAATGTCATCGAACTAACTAATCTTGTTATCTTTGCATAATTTGATAATATGAAACTTTCAAACCCACTATTAGTCATACTCGACTTACATAGGCTCACGGGTTCAACTTTGTTGATTGGCTTAGGAACCTAAAAGTTGTTTTAGCTTCCAAACGATTCTATATATGTATTGAATCTAGGTCCACCCGGTCCTCTTCCCATAAATGATTCCTAAGAGGGTTATGTTACTCTAGTTAAATGGAATGATAATACTTTGCAAACACGATGCATAATGTGCACTTCTATGTATACCGAATTTTAGTAGGCAACATGAGAAGTACACAAAATGCAAGAAATATCCTGCTTCACCTACAAGTGTTGTTTGGTGAATATAGTAGGACCGGTAGATATTAGATATCAAAGCGGGTTTTTTCGTGCTAAGATAAAGGAGGATGAGGATATGGGAATCCAAGTGAGCTAGAATGTCTAAACTTCACGAGGGAATTCCATCTCCTTATGGATTAGATCCTTAAATCCTTCCTGAATCTTTTGGGCAAACCATTGCAAATTTCCATTTGACAAATTAGAGTGCACTCTTGTGGAACTTTTAAATGTACTAGGGACAGCCCAAAAGGCTATCTAAGGTATTAAAGGGGAAGAAGGCTGCTCTTATTATATCTTCTAGTGAGACTCAGAAGAAAGGAAATAAGAAAAACAATGGCAAGACAAATATTGTCAAGCCTATGGGTGGTATAGCCAATAACATAAGCAAGGCTATTATGAGGGAAGACCTAGACAAGGAAAGTGTTTCCATTGTCGAAGTGAAGGACATTGGAAGAGGAATTATCCTAAGTTCCTTGAGTCTTAGAGACAAAAGGAAAGGACAATCATAGAGAAGGTGAGACTTTCTCTAATTTATGCTTCTAAATGTTCTAAGAGCTCATCTAAAGCATAGGTATTGGATACCGATGCTAGTTCTCATATTTGTTTATCCTTGGAGGATTTAGCAAATAAGAGAGAAAAGGTTGAGGCCTAGAGAAGTAACCTTAAAACTTGGCATTGCAACAAGTGTTGTAACCAAGGCTAAAGGATATACTTCTATTAATCTTTAGGATCATATTTTTGTTATTGGATAATGTATTATTTATACCTAATGCCTATGAGGACATAGTCTCTATTTCTAGTTTGACTATAATAGAATAGAGACTTATGTAATTTTTACGTTGGAAGTAAAATAATGGGCATAGGTTATTTAATACATAGTGTATATTATGTTGATAATATTTCTAATGACAATAAGTCTCAAATTAATGTGAGTAATGAAAGTACAATGCTAATTGATAATACCTCTAATTCCAAATATCTATGACACTTGAGATTATGTCAGATTGGAGAAGATAGGATCACGAAGGTGGAAAGGATGGGAATCTTAAGACGTCTTGAATCCGCATCCGATCCGACTTGTGAGGCTTGTCTTCAAGGTAAAATGACTAAATCACCATTTGTTGGACAAATGGCAAGAGTTAAAAATATGTTGGAAATCATACATGGGATGTATGTGGACCATTTTAGAAATGGCTAGAGGTGATTTCTACTTATTATAACCTTTATAGATATTCTATCAAGGTTTGGGCACTTTTTTCTTTTGAAGAACAAAAATGAATCCTGTAAATAGTTCAAGGAATTCAAAGCCCAAGTAAAGAACCAAAATGGGAAAGGTATTAAAACTTTAAAATCATATCGAAGAGTTAAATACTTAAGTATCGAGTTTATTAAGTTCCTAAAGGAACATGGCATTGTATCACAACTCACACTGCCTGGAACACCTTAATGGAATGGTGTGTCAGAAAGGCAGAAATTGTACTTTATTGGATATGGTACATTCTATGGTGAGCTATATTGATCTTCCCATTTCACTTTGGGGTTAGATACTCCAAAAGGCTTGTTATATCCTTAATCGTATTTCATCCAAATCTGTTTCTACTATAACATATTGGTTATGGCATAGTAGAGAACCAAAGTCTTAAAGATGTTAAGATTTGGGGATGTCCAATTTTTATCAAAAGATTAAATAGGACAAGTTGGATGTAAAATCGATTAAAAGGAGGTTTGTTGGATATTCTAATGTCAGTTTAGGATATTGCTTTTATCTTCCTACTGAACAAGTTGTTGTTGTAAGCAGAAATACTGTTTTCCTTGAGAAATAGTTTCTAAAGGAAGGAAGATAATGCTAGATGAGAAGTCATCTAAGCAAGAACAACAAACTTATCAAATGGATATTGATCAACCCAAAGAGCCTATTCCAGCTAAAAATTGTCATCATACCGACTCCTAGAAAGTTTAGTAGGGTATCTCGTCCTTGGAGAGATACAGTTTTCTTCATGATATACAAGAGTTGCATGTTCATAAAGAAAGCATTAAGCTTTATTGGATAAAGATTCTACCAGATGGATTGAGGCTATGAGAATAGAAATGGATTCCATGCATGCTATCCAAGTCTGGATACTTGTTGATCCTCCTGAGGGTATAGTACCCAATGGCTGGAAATGGATCTTCAAGAGAAAGATTAGTACAGATGGAAGGTGTAGACCTATAAAGCTAGGCTTATAGCGAAAGGGTTTCGCTAAGGCAAGAGGTTGACCATAAGGTGACCATCTAGCCAATAGCCATGCTTAAATCCATTCAGATTCTTTTAGCCATAGCTCACACTATGATCATGAGGTTTGACATTGGATGTCAAAACAGCCTTCCTTAAGGATACATTGAGGAAGAAATTTTCATGGAGCAACCCAAGGATTAGGAATCCGCGGAAAGCTCAAAAGTGTGCAAGCTTAATAGATCTGTCTATGATCTCGATCAGAATTCAAGGAGTTGGAATCATCGTTTCGATGAGGCTGTCTGTTCTTATGGTTTCAATAAGAATAATGATGAGCCATGAGTTTATAAGAGGGTTAGTGCGAGCTAACTCACTTTCCTGGTCTTGTATATGGATGACATTTTGTTAATTGGATATCATGTCGATATGATGACTTCTATGAAAAATTAGCTATCTAATAACTTCTCAATAAAAGATTTGGGGTGGTAACCTATATTCTCAGGATTCGAGTCTAGAAAGATAGATTGAAGAGAATAATGGGTTTATCCCAAAATCTTTACTTGGAAAAGGTGTTGAATAGTTCAACATGCTTGGTTCCAAGAGTAGTTAAGGAAATCTTTTAGTACTTTAGAAGCACTAAAGATTTGACCTTAACTTATTAAGAAGATGATTTATAGATAGATGATTTCACAGATTCTGATTCTCAATCAGATATGGATGATAGATAGTCTATCTCTGGGTTTTGTTTTCATTTGTAATGGAGGTGCAGTGAGCTGGAAGAGTTCCAAGCAGAGTCACTACTGATTCCACTACAAAAGTCGAGTATATTTATAGCCGCATTAGATGCTGCTATAGTAGTTGTTTGGATTTTAAAGTTCATTTCTGAACTAGAAGTTGTTCCTTCCATTAAGTCCTTGATTTCTCTATGTGAGACTGCAATGGAGCCATTCCTTTGGCAAAGGAACACAGGTCTCACAAGAAATCCAAACACATAGAAAGGCGAATTCATATTATCACAGACAAAACTTGTTGGGAAGGGCGTTATGCTCATGTAAAGGGTAGCTTCAGCCGGACATTTGGCTGATCCACTGACTAAGGCGCTCACTTAGCTACAGTTAGACTGTCATCTTGAGAAGATGGGTCTTAGATATTGTAGTAAATGGCGCTAGTGCTAGTGGGAGATTGTTAGCATAAGTGCCATTTTGTTATGAATAATGACATTGTATTAATCCATATGGCAATAGAATATTCATTTAAATAAAGGGTTTATTTATTTGAGTATTTATCTTTTACCATTATGTTAAATATGTTTATCATCAAGAGTTGATGATATGAGTTACAAACGTATTTAGTACATATACTATAAAATTGTTCGTAGTCAATTAATTAATATTTGGGTAATATTAATTAGACTATCACCTCTGTCTATTTTCCTTTATTAGTATAGGATACTAATAGTGGGAGGTAGTGAGTCTCATGCTACTTGATATGAGATATCAGAATAGACATGTAGGTACTCATGTGATGGGTGGATCAAACGTGACGTTAGATTTGTGATTGCGTTGATATTCACTTATTATCAACAATCATAGTCTAGGTCATAATGGTGCATATAGTCCTTTGACCTGAGGTGACACGGTCATCCACATTTGAGTGGTTAGAGTTTGTTACCGGTTACATACTTGTGTTAGCCATACATGGGTGTATAGCGTGTGGTGGCTCTAATTGGTGAAGTGTAGGGATGAGTGATCGACCAAGATGGGATTCATTACCTGGAGTGAACCGGGATAAGATCCAAGGGCTATCTAAGTTTATTCTTGATGGATAAGATCTTGGCCAAGACAAACATGACACAAACTGAAAGAGTTTCAGTGCTAGAAAGGGTTTCTAGTAGTTGTCATGTTTTATCAAGAATAGAACTTAAGATGAGCATAAAGTGATAAGCTATTAGAGTTTAACTATACCATGACTCTAGGCTATTTTGGGATCTTCTAATGAAGGGATTTTAGTGCACGGTAATTATGACCAAAGGGTTCGTGCGAATTGTTTTATACATTTATATCTAATTGGGTCGTTGTGATATCGATGCTAGGGGTCACTCACAGCTTATGAGAACTAAATGTGATTATGGGATTTTCATATTTAGATTTGAAAGAGTTTCAAATAATGTCAAGGGTTGATATTATATTCTCATTGCCAATTAGACATGAACCCAGTAAGTCATACCTATAAGGTTTTACCTTATCTTTATATGTTAATCTAATTATTGATTAAAGAGTTTAATTAAGTAATTAAGATTAATGAAATTGGATTTTTGCTTGGAACAATGATTCTAGCATATCATCTAATCTGATTTCAAAGGAAGGTTTAATTATTAATTTATTATTAATTAATATTGGATATTAATTAAGGTATTAAATTAATAATGGATATGTGTTGTTTCTTAATTACTTGGATTAATGGCCCAAGTGTAATGGGCCTAAGCCCAAAAGAGTTTTGGACCAAAGATTAAACCAAGTAGTTGACTAAGCCCATTAACCTTATCTAAGTCCACTTGTGAGTTGAAATGGGCTTTGGGACAATGGTTGGCCCAATGCATTCAAGCTCACTTTGGTTATTGGATTGGGTTTTGGACCAAGGGTTGGTCCAATGGAATTGCCCAAGTCCATTATATGATTTATTATTATTTGATATTAATAAATCAAATTAAAGATAAGGATTAATTTTATATATATATATATATATGGACATGTGTAAGTCCATGGTGATGTAGAGAATTTGCAATAGTTATAATCTCTACATCTATTTTGGACTTTTGTGATTTATTCATTTGATAATAAATCAAAGCCATATGTCATGTATATATTGGATGGGAAAAGTCAAAATATTCTCTACTCTTGTTTCTAGCCAAGTATTATCTATTATTGTTAATGGATGATTATTTGGTGGAAAGAAATTAAAGGTGTAGAGATTTGAATAGTTAACTCTCTCTATACTCTTAATCTCAACCAAGTATTATTTAAAGCTTATTTAGATATATATATATATATATATATATATGTGTGTGTGTGTGTGTGTGTGTGTGTGTGTGTGTGTGTGTGTGTGTGTGTGGGTATAAAAGTGGTAGAGATTAATGAGAAGTAGGAGGAAGGCTACGGGTAAGAACAACCCACTTAAGCCAAAAAGAAAGAAACAAAAGCAAAATACATATCCTAAAGGAACCTTCAAGCTCTTGCCATGGAAGATCAAAAGGGCTAGCTTTAAGGTCATGGAGAGGGCAAGCTTAGCACCAATTGATCAAGGCAAGATGGAGATGAGGTAGAGCTTGGTGTTTCAAGATAGAGGCTTCACATGTGGGGAGCTCTAAGAGGATGATTCATGGGATGAATCATGGTGGACAATCCATTGTAGTAGATTGCATGTGGTCTTCACCAAACTCATGGAAATTGTAAGTAATTTCGTAACTTATTGATTTCCTTTGTTGATTGTGAATTAGTTATGTGATTAATTGCAAATTGGATCTTGGGTTATGGAATGCTAGGTTAGATCTAGGGTTGTGGTTGTGTGAATTTTTGAAATTTCCTCCACTTAGCATTGGATGTTTAAGTGCCACAACCGATTCTATGGTTGTACACTATTAATTTCGGTTATGTCTCTTTTCCATGTCTGGATGATTTAGTTCTTTTGGGATGTTGATCTGGTTCGTGATTTATTCTCCATTGCAGAGGCTTCTGGTGTGCTTAGGCTTTTTGTTAATTCTTGGTTGAGTAATGATAGTGGGTTTTAAAGCCCGGAAGTGAATGGTTGCTTTTCTATTCATAGTTGTTACAGGCTTCTTACCGAAATGTTTAATGCTAGAATTTCAAAGGCATGGCAGATTATTTGGAAGCTTAGAATCCTTAGGAAGATTAAAAAATTTTTGTAGCAGTGTACGAGTGACAACCTGCCAACTCAGGTTGCTCTTTGTTCGAAACAGGTGCATATTGATGTTAGTTGTCCGGTGTGTGGTTCATTTTCTGAGAATTCTTCCCCATTTTGCTTCCATGTCCTTTTACTTTGGACTGTTGGAATCGGATTGCGTTGGATGTGTCTTTTGATTCGAGTCTCTCTTTTCTGGGTATTCTTGATGTGTTATTTTCTCGTTTCTCTTTGAAAGAAGCAGCAATTTTTGCTTATGTTTGTTATGGATGATGGCTCAGCGGGAATGAGAACCTTTGGAAAGGTATTTCATTGTCCTCTATTCAAATTCTTAATAGAGCATGTCAATCTCTTTCCAATTGGCGAAATGCTTAGCTAGCTCCTTCTCTTTTTTATCAGTCTCCTTTTGTTCAAGGTGAAGGTGATTTGATTTGGTCGAAGCCCACTTATCATGCATTGAAGCTTAATGTCGATGCAGCTGTTGTAGTTCAGGGTGGTCTGGCGAGTTTTGGTTGTATTATGCGTGATCATTTAGGGTAGTTTGTGCGTGCTAGAGTGCAAAGGTTTTCTTCTCTGCTCTCCCTCCATGAAGCTGAGGCGTTCAGTATAAAGGAAGCTCTGAGTTTATTACAGACACTTGCTTTGGATAATTGTGTTATGGAGTCAAATTGTCTTCCAATGGTTCAAGCTATTTGTAATCCTCACTATAGGTCTCCTATTGGTTTAGTGATAGATGATTGTTATGATTTATTAAAGCATTTTAGGAATGTGCATATTAAATTTATTTATAGGTCAACGAATTTTGCAGCGCATACTTGCGCTCAAGCTGCTTTAACTACAGATTCTATTCAGGATTCGTGTTCACCTCTTGATTTCATTGTTCCTATTTTAGCTCATGAGAGCTCAGTTTACTAAAGTGTTTCTTTAGTTCAAAAAAAAATGCAAGATTTGTGGATTCTACATCTGTGGTCTCTAAAGGGGGATAACAATTTTATCCTAACTTTAAATTTTAATAAAATATTTTAATTTTGCTAATTTATTTAATTTTCGTACATTTAAAATAAAAAAAACAAACATAATAATAAAAAATTAAATTTACTATTAAGAAATTGTTAAATTTATAAATAATTGTGTAGACACCCGGTTCGATCGGCCCGTGTTAGAGGGTGAACTGTGGATGTTCAATTTGATCGGCCCTCAACGGAAGCCCAATGATGAAGAATTTGGTCCTCAAATGCAAGCGAAATCCGAAAATCCTTTTGAATAGGCCCAAACCTAAAAAGCTAAGCCCGAATACCTTTAGTACTCATGAACCAAGCGCAATAACTGTTAGCCCAAGCCTTAAGCCCAACTGTTAGCCCAAGCCCGTGACCCAATAGCCTAGGACCCGAGCCGAAGAGGCGACGCCTCTTCAGCAAGAGACGATCATCTCCTGACCAAGGGGTCAAGAGACAATCGCCTCCTCGAAGAGGCGATCGCCTCTTCAGCAGTCCACTTGCTGCTGCATTAAATGCAGCATGTTCATGACAGCAATCAGGTGGCCCCCACCTGATCTTTCTCTGCAATAACTATGTGAAGAAGTCCATTTTTGAGGCAAAAGAGAGGGGCTAAAAGGTAAGGTGATGATGGGAAAGATAGTAGGGTGATTGGTGGGTGTCTTGGGAGATTAAATAAGAGAAAAGAGGAGAGAGAAGGGGTTAGCAACTTTAGAGAGGAGGGGAAGCAAATAAGTAAAAAAAAAAAGACAGAGAATAGAAGGGAGGAAAAAGCTCTTGAAGAATAGAGGGGTTTCTTCTTGAGGGAAGAAGGTTTTCTTGCTAGAAGAGATTCATTCTTAAGGAAGAAGTAGGAGCTCTTGCATTTGAAGGACCTTTCAATCCAAAACCAGCTTCTGAGGGCCAAGTTAGGGACATCAAACTTGATTTGATCAGTAAGAATTCCTTTTTTCTTAAGCTTTTGAGCTCTTGGTTTACATAGAGTTGTTTTTTCTCTTCTTTATTGCTTCCTAGATTGTTAATTGTTTGTATTTTGTGTTATAATGATGGCATGATGATCTGAGGTTATATAGTATTCGTGTAGAATCTTAGTTGCTTGCTTGTGAATCCTTTATTTTACGTAGAAGTAAAGACAAGTTGTTAATAATGTAGAGTCTGGCTAAAAGGTGATCGTCTCTTGGTCAAGAGGCGATGCCTCTCTGCCAAGTGGCGATCGCCACTCCAATAGGGCGATGCAGCCCTGTCTTAAGTATTCTTTCATAATTATTTTGCATGCTTTCTATGAAGGTCTATATTCTGTACATTCTTGATCTATCATGCATGATTACTCTAATATCTGTTTAGGAGCAGTGTTCATGTGTTGCCTTTTTTCCTTCTTGTTTATTTGTACTTAATTTGAGCCACAAACTAACTTTATGATCTATTTTGTAGAATCTCTTCTGTATTTTGGGAGATTGATTTTGTTTATTGCAGGAATCCGAAATGATTCTCCAATTAAGGGGAATTGGTTCCCTTAATTTAGTTCTTGAGAGGATTTTATGACGGATTATCTTCAGTATATTTCTGGTTTATTTTCTGTATATTATGGTTTACTTTTAGTATATTTTCTATTTATTTTACTCTTTTTGTACAAAGTGTTGTAATCCTTAATCCCTTCCTCTATTTAATTTAAGTGTATTTTTGTAAGCTATTATTTTGATGAATGTCGAGACTAAATACATGAAATTGGATTAATGTGCAAACTTGGGCCTAAGTGTAAAACTTGAATAAATTGTTTGAAGGCAATTATAATTTGCATGCTAATAAAGGAATGATTGAATAATTAAGGGTAATAAAATACAAAACACAAATGGAGGCCGATCGCAAGGTCGGGTGGGCATTCAAACGCCCATACCCAGTTTCCGAATCCGTTCTCTAATGACGGCTTCTGGAACCTCTATGAAATCCAGTTGTCGTATAAGTGTGTCCCGGCTTTTATCTGAGTGTCGACTCTATCTCCGATTAGACTTTAAGACCAATTTCATATTTCATAGCGGGCCCTGAGCCAGCACAGTGCTGTGGTCGCCAACACTTGGGCGCGCGCTAAACCCCACTGCCTACAAATTGTCATTACAATAATTTTAAAAAATTATTACTCTTAATAATTAAAATGGTTTAAGCATTTTAAAACAATTGAAAGTAGTTAAAAGTATACAACTTTAAAATGAAAGGAAAGTTTATCATATTTTACTATATATATATATATATATACACACATACAAAAATAAAAAAAATACAAACATAATAATAAAAAACTAAATTTACTATTGAGAAATTAATATAAATTTATAAATGATTATCATTACAATAATTTTAAAAAATTATTACTCCTAATAATTAAAATTTTTTAAGTATTTCATAATAATTGAAAGTAGTTAAAACTATCTAACTTTAAAATGAAAAAAAAATTATCATATTTTACTATATATATATATATGTGTGTGTGTATGTTTTCCGTTTCTTCAGATGACATGATGGGTCAATCATTTGCTTCATTGGTTCCAACGGTGGCAGCTGTGGAATCTGCTATTGGCTTAACCATTTTTGTAATTACTTTCCGAGTACGAGGGACTATTGCTGTAGAATTTATTAATAGCATTCAAGGTTAAACATGACTCCTAGAAAATTACCAAAATACGAAGTTCTCTTTTCCATACTCTAATGAATCTGTTTTGATT
The DNA here is from genome assembly GCA_949634005.1 of Mallotus japonicus. Classification (NCBI taxonomy): domain Eukaryota; kingdom Viridiplantae; phylum Streptophyta; class Magnoliopsida; order Malpighiales; family Euphorbiaceae; genus Mallotus; species Mallotus japonicus. The sequence goes on along the minus strand of CATIWK010042591.1, from coordinate 996 downwards.
AACCTTTCATTCTCTTTTTTTTTTTTTTTTTGACTCGGTTGGCAGGGTCAGGGCCTTTCTCGCTAGGTGCCAGGATCAAACTCTTATTTTGAGTATGATTGGACCCTACAGTGGTAGAACCTGCTGAACGCATACTACTTATATACACAAAAATAAAAATACAAACATAATAATAAAAAAATTAAATTTATTATTGAAAATTTGTTAAATTTATAAATGATTATTATTACAATAATTTTAAAAAATTATTACTCTTAATAATTTTTTAAAATTATTGTAATAATAATCATTTATAAATTTAACAAATTTTCAATAGTAAATTTGATTTTTTATTATTATGTTTGTATTTTTATTTGTGTGTGTATATATATGTAAGATTTTTTAAAATTTACTATAACAATAATAATTAATAAATTTAAAACTTGGATAAAATTATCAAAATCATAAATATTTAGATCTTTTATGCCAATAGATTTTTATAGAGTTTATAAGACAATAGATAAATTTGACATTTTATAAATGTAATGTCAATATTTTTATTTAATTTTAACCAAATACCTAATTGCCAATATTTAATGAAATTGGAGCAATTTTGCTAAAATTATAAGATTGAAATAAAATTGTAAAATGCCACAAACGTTTAGATTTTTCCTACCAATAGACCTAAAATCTATATCTATTTATATATACTATTTTTTTCTTACGTGTGTTGCACGTGATCAATATTATTATTAAATATGTAATATAATGATAGTATTAAATAAATAGGAAAAACCATAATTTTGGTCCCTTAACTATTTATATTTTTTTCATTGAGTCCCTATATTTCAATTTGGCTACATTGGATCCCTATACTTTTATTTGTTTTTTCATTGAGTCCTTATACATTTATTTTTCTATACATTGAATCCCTCCGTCAAAATTTCAGTTCCTATATTTTAACATTATATCTAATTAAGTCCTTGTAAAATATATAATTGACTCCCTATATTTTTT
>CATIWK010042584.1:0-11304 GCA_949634005.1 Mallotus japonicus | reverse complement strand
ATAATCATAAAATACAGTTATTTTTCAGTTAATTTAATTTTTGGATCTGTTCATTTACATTGACCGCTCTAATTATATTATTTTTGCTTTATGTTGGTTCAGTTGTCAAATTAATATTAACTTTAATACTTATATCAAATTGCATTTATTTTAAAATAAATCAGAAATCGTGACTTCTCCAATGTCGTTTTGCTTGTAGACAATTTTACGTATATTAATTTTCTTATGTTATTTTAAGATATTGAACAAACTTATAAACTGCAAACTTTATACTTTGACAAATGCCAATAATTAATTCTCACTTGTTTTAATTTCCAGCCAACATCGTTAGCAAGTAGCCAAGTAGACCAAGTAAAAAGGAATCCGTAAATTTTAATAGGACACGCGGAGAAATTATAGAATACAACCGCTATTCTAACTCAGCATGCCTAATTGGAATGACAATCTACTAAGAAAATGGCATCTCAACATGTAAAAACAGTTTTAGAAATAACTACCCATATCTATTTTTTATGGGTAAAAAAAAAACATGTACGTTTGAAAAAAAAACTACCCATAAACTATCCACTAAATATGTATGTGATGAGATGTCATTTTCTTAGTGGATTGTCATTCCAACTAGGCATACTGAGTTGGAATATCTGTTTCACTCTGTAATTTCTCGGGCAGGCGTGGATTATATAATAGAGGTAGTTATTATTTTAGTATTCGCCTTATATAAAGACGATAACTTTTATTGATATCGGTGAATGGTAGCTGTGAGCACTGAATTAAAGATCTCTAAAATTTTTAGACTAAAAAATAATAGAAGGGTTTGGAGATTTTTATAAATAAATAAAATATATTTATATATATTTTGGCTAAGTCGGGTATGAGAGTTAAATTCCATCAAATGTGAAATCTCCCTTTCTCAATATATTTAAAAGAAATTAAAATTTCTTCAATAAGGTTATGTTATATTAATTATTAAGAGATTGGTTAATTATTTTTCTAAGCTAAATTCAATACAGTAATCATGTATATATTAGTATTCCTCAATTTTTGGACTGGATGGATCCCATGCATGTGCTGAATTCAACTTCAACCCCAATGAGAACTAGAAATTAAGTTCATGAACTTTTCTCCAAAAAAATTCGTTGATTGACAAGCAGAGGCAGCAGACTCACAACTTCAAAGGCAATTTGTTGGAATGTATAGTATTCGTATTCAAATGGAACATTCCAAACTGGCATGTCATTGTTGAAGTAATATATGGTCCAAAGGTCAAAATTCAAGGACAAGAGAGTTTCTGATTTCTTTCCTTCATATGTATAAAGAAAAATTTTCTCTTGATTTTTTTTTCTTCATTTTGATTTTTTTTTTTGACCGAATCTTCATTTTGATTTGTAGAATTAATTTTTAACCGATTTTATATTCATATTGAAAGTCAAAATACACATTTATATAGTTGAATTTTCACTGATAGTTTGTATTGCATTTAAAATTTGCATGTCATATCATACGTTCACATTTATATAATTATTTTAATATTTTTTAAACATTTTGTATTTTTAATATTCTTAAAATATACAACTACTCCATCATCAAAAATTTTGCTATTGATGTGGCTTAATTGTCAAAAGACAGTATTGAATTTGTGGTTGGCTGCCTAGTGGCAACCCTTTATATGTATTATTGTATCGCTTTCAATACACGAAAGTGGTTGTCATGAATCCATTTGCTATATATATATGCGCATAGTTGTTAAAAAAAAAAAAAAAAAACATGATGCGCATATGCTATGTGTTGATGCTTACTTATCTCCATTATTATTGTTTTTTAGTTCATTAAAAAAAATTAAGGGGCTGCATGTTCTGGGTGTGCTTATCACATCAATATATTATTAAAATTAAATTAATCAAAATTTTCATCTACGACATTAATATTTAAAGTTCATTAAATTCTAATTAATTTAATTCGACTCGAATATAGAATTGCAAGAATAGTAATAGACTCTAATTAATCTAATTCGATTCAGATAACTATAAAAATTGTAAAAAAATTTCAATCCGTTGTTTGTACATGTACCATGACTCAAACAGTCTCTTACCAGCTGATCCCAACTGTCGTTGATTTTAATTGGTCAAATTTAATTACCTTATAGATTAATTTATGAAATTATTGTGCTGCTACAAGAGATGAATGGCGGCGGCTTTCCGCTAAGAAAATGTATTTTTTTAGGTGCAACTTGATTACTTACCCAAACTCAAATAATATATTGATTGTATGACGTATTGAAATCGAAGTGGAACTAGATTTTCTTTAATTTAAGACTCAACGATTGCTTGGTACGTGATTCCCGGCATAAAGCTATATATATATGAATCTTAATTACTTAACCTGCAGATTTTGCTTTGTTTGCAATTCAATAAACAAGCCGATTATTAGAAACTTGACAATAGATATATTTTAAAAATTTTCACAAAAATGTTAACAAGTTTGCATCACCGTATAACAACGGATTATTTCAGTTACCTGTTGGTATTCGCATTCCAAATTGGTTGGCATATTTTTCGTGCCTTAATTTAGCGACGGAATACATTTTCCATTGCTAACTTTAATATCCTGTCAATTCTTCATTTTTCATCGCAATTTAGTGACGGCTTTTGACCTTCACTAATTATTGGTCACTAATCTTGCTGTTTTTTTTTTAAACCACCTTTCTTTCTTTCGAGTGTTCCTCGTTCCTCTGGTTGCTGCCTTCTTCGTTCAAGGTTTTATGGATCAATTTCCGGCCACTTTTTGGCTGGAAATTGATCCTCTCATTTCCTATTGTATATATTTTCTCTTCTCTTTTTAAAAGAAGTAGGCTTTCTAAATCTAGGGTTAATTTCCTATTTTGCTTGCCTTCTATGGGTATTTTGCTCTCTCTCATGAGAGGTTTTGGGTTAAACAAGGAAGATCTGTTGATGGCGTTCCTCCTGATGAAAAAGAAGAAGACTTTTCCTTTTAAGGAAACCCTTGATTTGGCTAATTACCCAATCTTCAAGGGTTTCATTATGAGTTGTAAAATGGGTTCTGCCACACCCATATTCTCGTTGAGGATGCTGAATTGTTGGTCCGGTTTTCTCTCCGGAATTCAATTTTCTTCATATCAAAGTTTGGCTTTTTTGCTTGCCAACAATCATATCCTCTTGCAGTGGCACCGTTATATTGGTGTTTTAGTGGCTGTTTTTGGTTTATGTTTTAATGTTTTTTTCTTCTTCTTCTTCTATCTTTTTATGATCTTTATCTTTAGAGCAAGATTAGTTCTTTTTGTTTGTAGTTTTGTAAATCTTGCTCATCTTCCTTGTACCTTAAGGTTAATTAATAATAATATAATTTTCTTCAACCAAAAAAAAATCTTGCTGTTTTTTTAGTGGTGATATAGTTAAAGTTTTGAATTCAAATTATAACATTAGTCAGAATTTACTAAACTTTAAATATGAATGGTTTAAAAAAAATTTCACAAATATTAACTTTTAATATTCTAAAGTGCAAAATAATACACATATTAATGATGATAATGTTGGCGTACGTCTCATTTTCAATTTTCAAGCACTAAAGACCTCAGTCGGCAGAACCCAGTTAGCGGAATAAATAGCTATAAAAGCTCCTTTGCTTGTTGTAATCATGATATTGGGTGCAAATCATTAGATTTTTCTCCTTTTACAGGTGTTTTAACAAGAGTATGAATCATTTGTATGATGATCAAACACTAATCCCATGCCATATCATCATGAGCATTATTGGGAAAATTTTCAAACTAAAAAAAAAAAAAGTGGAGCTAAAGCGTAACATTTGATTAAATAAATACATATATAATTTTGAATGTATAAAAATTTCAATAATTTTTGAAAAATTTTCAAATTTAATTGATATGCTCAATATCCTGTCGCTCCCCCTTGCACTTGACTTGATGATAATTGATAGGCATACATGTTGCACTCACATTTCTTTCCTTTGCCATGGATATATATATATATATATATATATATATATATATATATATATCTTTTGTGAGGGCATCCAAGAAGTCAAGAAAGTAATGTCAACTAGAAAATTTTGGTAACCAACCTAACCTATGCATTGAAACATCATGTCAGTGCTTTATATTAGCCAAGATTGGATATTTTGGAAGGAGGGCAACTAATTATCTGTTCTTTATAATGAATTAATGTTATGTTTGGCAGTGAGGAAGTAGTTAAATGATAATTTCTTTTTAAGAGCATTATAAGGTGTAACGTTCAATTTCTGCCGTTGTCGATTTAAAGGAGAGGACTGACCCCTATAGTGCAGTCCATCAAAATTTAGGTCATATGATCTTTCTATTAAAATAAAATTAATGTTATGTTTAAATGCAACCAAAATGTAAGAATTTCAAATAATATGTAATTAGGTGTTATTTTAAATACTTATTAAATGAGCTTTTAAATCTAATGTGAATTTGTTTGAAATCCTCATTAATGCAAATCTATATAGTTGTTAAATAAGAAATTTGTTCCAAACCAAATTCATGATCAAATCCTCTACATCTAAACATAGCATTATTCTTTGGAATATGGGTTAGGGGCAAAGCAAAATTTAATGAGATTAAGGAGAGCCAATGTGAAATGAAGAGCCAATGTTAATTATAACCAAACTTGTTCCAAAAAAAGATATATACAATTGTTTTTTTTAGTATTTTGCAAATGAAGAATCAATTACTCTGAGGCCAAAACTGATGTAAAAGAGAAGTTCAACGACATTGGAGCATTATCCCCAAAGAATTTGTGAGGCTAATGTTGGGTTGCATGCACACGTCATATACCTTCACAACCATATGTCGGTTGGCCCGTTCCTCCAATTAGCTTTGCTTTTCACACCCACTGTATACAATTTTTCTTTTATTCTCTTTGTTGCTTCTATATACATATATACACATCTTTAGTCTCGAGCTTTATTTGAATAGCTCACCAACTTGCTAAAGATGTGGAACTGCTCTTCCATTAAGTTTGTCTCCGGGAAAAGAAAGCCTTTGCCCATTGAAACCTCCTTCAAGCTTCCCTCCGCATTTCCCTCTTGGCCTCCAGGTATCATCTTTAAATTAATCTTTAACTCATAGGATGCATTTGTATTGAGGTTAAAGGAGGATAATTATTATTCCTATAACGCATTAATTTCTTTTACTCATATTTAGTGTGCTTTATTATTTTTATTATTTATTTATAATAATTTTTATTTTGTTATTGCCACTTGTGTACTTTTTTTTAAATTGCTGTATTAATTTTTATAAAAATGCTAATGAATTTCTCATATTATTGCTAGTTAAAAGTTATCGTTCTGAATTTAATATTAAAAAAAATATCAAACAATCAGTAAATGTGTTTCATGATTTCTAAGCTAATTTTTATAGGAAATTTTAATTTTTAATTTTTTCTTTATTAATTGCCTGAAATTTATACTTTTTTTTTTGTGTATGAATGTATAAATATATATTATGTATTTTTTTTTATCTTCATATTTTTTTTGAATAATTTAAATTATATGATATTTTTAAAATTAATTTTTATTGCTTATAAAAAAATTTTAACAGTACAATAATTTATTTATATATATTAATTTTAATTATTTAAATTTTGTTAATAATATTAACAATGTTTTTTTTTTAAACAATTCCACATTGAATAATTTATCCATTACCTTTTATTTACTTAAATATTACATTTGTAATTGTTACTCTTTTAACAGTTTCACTTGAAACTCTTACATCCATTTCTTTTAACTATGATTCAAATGCAACCATAGCCTTATAGTGCTAGAGACGACTCTACGACCATTGAGTCAAGGCTCATTGATATACAAATGGTAATCTCTATGTTCATTTTGATCATGTTATAGTATAGTTGATACAATTGCTAATTTTCCTATGTTTGTTGATGATATATATGTAGGACAAGGTTTTGGAAATGGAACCATTGATTTGGGTGGATTACAAGTGTGCCAGATATCATCCTTTAGCAAAGTGTGGTCCACTCAGGAAGGGGGACCGGATAATCTTGGCGCTTCTTTCTTTGTTCCTTCGCAAATCCCACAAGGATTCATCATGTTGGGTTGTTATAGCCAATCCAAAAACAGACCGCTTCATGGTTGGGTTCTTGCAGCAAAAGATGGTGCAAGTGGAGCCTTAAGGAAACCGATTGATTACACTCTAGTTTGGAGCAGCGAATCTTTGAAAATCAAGCAAGATGGTGTTGGCTATATATGGTTGCCAACAGCCCCTGATGGCTACAAAGCTGTTGGCCTTGTTGTCACCACTTCTCCTGAGAAACCATCCTTGGAAAAAGTCGGCTGCGTTCGATCAGACTTCACCGATCAATGCGAGAAAGATACTTGGATTTGGGGACCAGACAAACAAAGTGATCCAAATGGTTTCAATGTTTTCAGTTTGAGGCCTAGCAACAGAGGGACTAAAGCTATGGGTGTTTGTGTAGGCACTTTCATTGCGCAAAATGGCAACGCTGCAACTTCTGTTTCAATATCTTGCTTAAAGAATGTCAAGAATGATTTATCTTGCATGCTTAATGAAAACCAAATTCAGGCAATTTTTCAGGCATACTCTCCGCGTATATATTTCCATCCTGACGAAGAGTACCTGTCGTCTTCTGTCAATTGGTTCTTTGACAATGGAGCGTTGTTATACAAGAACGGAGAAGAATCCAACCCTGTCAAAATTGAAGCAAACGGCTCAAACCTTCCTCAGGGTGGTTCAAACGACGGTTCATACTGGCTGGACCTTCGTGTAGATGATAAGGCTAAAGACAGAGCCAAGAAAGGTGATTTACAACAAACTGAAGTTTACTTGCACATCAAACCAATGCTTGGAGCAACATTCACAGACATAGCTACATGGGTTTTCTGTCCTTTTAATGGTCCTGCCAAGGCTAAGGTAGAGTTTATCAATGTACCATTAGGAAAGATAGGAGAACATGTTGGCGACTGGGAACATGTTACATTAAGGGTTAGCAATTTTAGTGGAGAACTGTGGAGTGTGTTCTTCTCTGAACACAGTGGAGGATCATGGATCGACGCATCAGAGCTTGAGTTTCAAACAGGTAACAAATTCGTTGGCTACTCATCGTTGCACGGTCATGCCATGTATCCGAAACCAGGTCTGGTTTTACAAGGAAGTAATGGGATAGGACTAAGGAATGATACAGCAAAAAGTCAGAAGGTTTTGGATACTGGAGCAAGATACTCTGTAGTTGCAGCAGAGTATTTAGGCACGGAAGTTGTTGAGCCACCATGGCTTAATTACTCCAGGAAATGGGGTCCAAAAATTAGTTATGATGTTGGGGATGAGATCAAGAAAATTGAGAAAATATTGCCTGGAAAACTCAAATCTGCCTTTGAAAAAGTTGTCAATGGCTTGCCCAGTGAAGTTCTAGGAGAAGAAGGGCCTACAGGTCCCAAAATTAAAGCAAATTGGGCTGGAGATGAATCTTGAATCACGAATCAGACTTGTAAAAATACATGTAATTATTCAGAATTGCATAATAATTCATGTGACAACATAATTCACAAAAGCTTAAATCACAAAAGAAATAATGAAGTCTATATTGATGTTGTTTATTTTAGTATTACAGCGTGTTAGTCATTAATTTGTCTTTGTATACATTGTGATCTGTTCTATACTATAAAGTAACAATGATGGTTTCAGGAATATAGAAATCAAAGTTCAATCTCATTTTTGGTTTTGTTCAGAGTAATGAAGGTTTCTAACCATGACCAGATTCCTCTGCTTATCAACATTATTTGCATGAATGTGAATCTCTCCCAGTGGCTTCTTAACAGACGAATCGCTCCGATGATCAATCCAACAGCAGAAACACAGCCTGAGATAATGAATAAACCCGCAAAAGGCCCTGGTCCTAAGCTTTGTATTCCAGAACTGGAATTAGATGCCGATTTTGAGCATTCGGAAGATGACAACTTTTCCTTCTCTAATTGTTGCAGTGCTCCATTCTGAGTTAAGTATATAATAGCTTCTGATATATCCGAAGCTAAAGAAGAACCCCTTGAAAACACCTGGAAGATGAAAATGAAAGATAAGAACATGGAAACAAATAATGGGATCATGAAACTCAAAAAAAAAAAAAAAAAAAAACATGAAGAAGATTGTTGATATTACAAATCCAAAACCATTGAGCTTATATGTTGGTCCTGCCATGGCGAAGCCTCTGCAGTATTCTGATAGGAAAACTTTAGCATGAGGAGTCAGCATAAAGGCTGCCTTGATTTGTCCATTTGATAGTAATTTTAAAAAGTCATCAACTGAAGCTATGCTCTTGATGTTCTCTGCATTAAAGCCCAAAACTTTCTGTAAATACATGACAGTGAAGGAATTCCCATCACAACCAATGGTTGCGTTTGTGCTTTTGAGTGAATCAATGTCTGCTTTAGATGGTTCCAGCTGTGGATTTGTCAGAATTGTTGTAAGATTTGCTGTGTATGTTGAGGTAATAATAAGAACCAAGAATAACCATGGTATCAGCACAAATCGAGACAATTCACTCCTGATTCTTTCCCCTGTTAAAGAAAAATGATGATATAGTTACTGAAGCTGGATTAATGTATATATCATCTGTTAAACGAATGATGATATAAGTAGACCATTTCCTTACTATGTGCAAAGATAATTGTTGAGAAAGCAAACCATAATGATACTACGATTTGTCTGCTTGGGGGACCACGGAAATCTTCATTGATACTATGCTCAAGAGACCAGATGACAAGACCATTTGCAAGAGTCATAGCTGCCATCAAAAACCACATTTCTTTGCTGAAGGGTTTCCAGAACGTCCACGACGCCTCCCATTTATCTGGTTTCATTGCCACTACCATTACAAGGCCTGATTCTATGTAAGGTCGTGAGAACTCTACAGCCAGATTCTTGGTTGTAGTTATTGAAATATCCCCAATGGCTGCATCAAAAGTCTTCCACCGAGAACGATAGTCACAAGAATGCTATAAAATGAAAGTAAATAGTTAAAAGACTAGTTCTGAGATAAAAAAGAAAAGCTACCTGGTTAGAAACTTCCTTTATCATGTCTTCATGAGAGCCATAGAAGGGAACCATGTCGTACATCAAGGGATATTGCAAACACTTCACAGCATCCTCGAAAACATCAACTGAGAATCCGCTGATGAATGTAATATTGTGGTCATCATCGCGACTCACTTTCACAAACTGTGTGAATATGGATCTATCTGGTACTGCAATTCTCAGTTTTAGCCCTCCATTTTTTACAATTACATCATCAGCACTTGAGGATGTGAATATTTTGAAGAAAAGAAGTATAGAATAAAAGAATGAAAGAATGTTAGCCATTGTTCTTGAAGATTGGTTGTTAATGTTAATATAAGTCAGTGAACGAATGCCATTGAAATAACTAGGAAATTGGTGCTATGGGTTTCTTACATTTCTTGTAACGACCATTGGTATCCAGAGCCTATTGAGTTCTGACTAATCTAGTTTAATCCGGGTAGGAACACAAGAGCGGCAACACAAAGGTTTTTTAACAACTAATTTAACATAAGTGCGTATACCACGACTTGAATTTGAAATGTTGTTTAAGTAAGAACAGCCCCTGCCAGCTGAATCTAACGTTTGTTGGTAGATTTCAAGAGGCTAATCCCAACTGCTCCAACAACTAATGCGTTAGTACTTTCCTAGAAAATATATTTCTACATTTCTGTTGGTCTATGCTTTTGTATTTTCCTAGCAAAACCTTGCAAAAGTCAAAAGAAGCTGATGAGGGAATGCTATTGCTTCTTCGCAGAAATTTACAATGCAACGATTTCTTGCTCAATGTTTTTATATTGCATCTTAGTCAGAACTTATCGCTTTATTATTTTATTCATGATATATTTTTTTTCTTAATTAAATAAACACATCCAATATGTAAGCTAAATCATTGAAGTGCACTGTTCATCTTGTAATTCCCAAAAGAAATGGTTTCCTAGATTTGTCCTTCTGTGCATATTCTACTATTTCACTATATCCTGAAATCATCTTTTAGTGCAGGCGGCCATGAAGTTTAGCTATTTAAAAATGCAGTAACTCTTATGTAGAAGGCAGTACTTGAAAGCCGTGCATGGATCTTTCACATAGAAATGTAATAAATATGCAAAGGGTGACTTTCCAAAAGAATTCACAATGCTCATGTAAAGTATTGTACTCTTTGTGCTGCGCATAGAATGGTAGCTGCAGTTTGGCGCATTTGTAAACTTAAGAGCTAATATCCTCATGCTAATTGACCAACTTTCACATCTTGAAGCTAATTTACTGGAACGCATGCTGATCTCCTGATGCATATATACTGAAATTCTCACAGGATACAGCAGGATGCAAGTATTGACAGACACATCTTGAAGTAGTACTATAAATGCAATATCCAGATTACTGCATCTAACCTTGAGGGATACAATATGCTCTAATGCTGCATATTCAACAATGGTAGGGTACGCATAATTCATTACGTAGTCTCCTCGTGCTAGTTAGCCGAGATTGGAGCTTGTACTTGCCAGTTGAAGTTCATGCCTCATTTGGTTCTGAGTGAAGAGATTTGCCGACCACATCCAAAGTCCTCTACCAACTAATGTTGATTAAATGTTGGTCCATCTATCCAAATATTTTCTTAGTAGACGAATGGGGTCCAAAAATTAGTTATGATGTTGCAGATGAGATCAAGAAAATTGAGAAAATATTGCCTGGAAAATTCTAATCTTCATTTGAAAAAGTTTTCAATGGCTTGCCAAGTGAAGTTCTAGGAGAAGGGCCCACAGGTCCCAAACTGAAAGCAAACTGGACTGGAGATGAATCTTGAATCATAGTTGGCAGATATATGTGTCTTGCTAATTCCTTATTGTTTTAGACCATGAGTTCCACTTGTAATAAAACATATAATCATTCAAAATTGTATAATAATTCATATGACAACATAATGCATAAAAGCGTAAATCACAAAGGAATAATGAAGTTTACATTGATGTCGTGTATTCTAGTACTGCAGCTTATTATCATTGATAAGTTCATACTTTATGCATTAATATAGTTAATATTTCATTAGTTTTCTCTCTATATTGTGCATTTATTTAGTTAAATTTTAGTTTAGTGTTTGAATAAGGTCTATGTGGGTTTTAGATGCGTTTTAATGTATTTTTCATTTCTTTTAAGGTTTGGAAGCTTGGAAGTTCAAATGAAATACATTATGACATAATTTGGAGCTTAATTTAGCAAGGAAA
>CATIWK010042541.1:0-40345 GCA_949634005.1 Mallotus japonicus | reverse complement strand
ATAGCATTAAATCATGGGATATGATTTAGTCAACCTTTCTTTATGTAAATATACAGATATTAGCTTCCTTATTTAGCTTATTCATCATTGTATATATATGTACTACATACGAATGAATTAATATAGAACAATTACAATATTCTGTAAAAGTGTTTATATATATTTACAATTTTCCTTAATTTTTATTATCTAATTCAATCTTAAAAATTAGAATATTTTATGAAAATTACAAAAATTACTCAATATAAGTTACGAAAATTATTATATAACAGAAATGTTGCTTATCGCAATATCAATAAGACAATAAGACAATAAGACAATAACCAAAACTATAACCCAATATCAATAACCAAAGCCCAACAAGAAAACCACCAGCCCAATAGCCCAACTCAAAACCCACTCATCGCAAACCCTAAGAAAAAATAAAAAAGAAAATTTTGGCCACCGCTATAAATACCTTCTTCTAGGGTTTTTAGCAGTCTTACTAACCTCTTCACAGAGCCACCACAACTAGAGAGAAAGAGGCAACGAGCGTGAAGGGAAAATGCCGGCAGGACACGGTCTCCGTTCGCGAACAAGGGATCTCTTTGCTCGTCCTTTTAGGAAGAAGGGTTATATTCCTTTAACTACTTATCTAAGGACCTTCAAGATTGGTGAGTATGTTGATGTCAAAGTTAACGGCGCCGTTCATAAAGGTATGCCCCATAAGTTCTATCATGGGCGTACTGGTCGTGTCTGGAATGTCACTAAGCGTGCCGTTGGTGTTGAGGTCAACAAGCAGGTATACATTAATTTTCATCTATGCTTGTTTATGGGTTTCTTTTATAATTGGTCGTTAGGTGTTTGATTTTCTGTCTCTGTGAAATATGAAGTTAAAATATATGGCTTTATTTGTCAAATTGACGTGGGTTATCTTATTGAGCTAGAATGATATGTGGGTATTTTTATTGTTGTTTCTGTTGATTCTACAATTGGGTTTTGAGATCTATCTAATCAGTTGTTTCGAATCAAGATCTAGACATCCATTTGCCACTATTCTTAATATAACATGAATTAAAACATTAATATATTTTGTTTGGCAGTGTTGTAATGATTTGACGATTAAAGGTATTGCTTCTATGTTCCGCTGGTTATTGATACTCTTATTATGATTAGATTAGAGGTTCAGGTGCTGTCACGAATGTTTTGTCATTTTTCCACAATTTAGAATTACTTGCTTATGTTCATATTTACTGATGCTGTTCAGTTGAAATTTGTGTACCAGCACTAATATTACGTGCTTAGCTGCTTGTTATCACAATAAAGTAATGAATATAGAAATTGGAGGAATGAAATGATGATTGACCTTGATAGAGGAATAATTTGACGTTCCTTTTCACTTTGAATGTTAAGAGTTACATTTGTTGCAATTGTCCTGTTGATTTTCTTTGAAGCCAGTTTGTAATTGGTTTCCTAATGTGTGATGGTAGGCTAATTTATGCCGTTTCCCTATTACAGGTTGGTAACAGGATTATCAAGAAGAGGATCCATGTGAGAGTGGAGCACTTGCAGCAATCAAGGTGCGCTGAGGAATTCCGTCTGAGGAAGAAGAAAAATGATGAACTGAAGGCAGAGGCTAAGGCGAGAGGTGAGGTTATCAGCACTAAGAGGCAGCCAGAGGGTCCTAAGCCTGGTTTCATGGTGGAGGGTGCCACATTGGAAACTGTTACACCCATTCCCTATGATGTTGTTAATGATCTTAAGGGAGGTTATTAGATGTCTTCAACTTAGGTTTTTCGTTTATGCCTATTTGGTTTGTGTTGCAAACTTTTGTGAACTTGATGATTTAGCTTATTCATATGTGACTCTTTTTTAAGTATTTTCAGTTTTGAAGAGGAATTATGAGATATCTGCACTTGCTGGGATATATGGTTGTTTTTAAATTTCTCCTTTGCAAAAAAGATGCTTTTCTATTCAGTTTATCTTTGTGTTGATTTGTGAGTTCTGTTAACAATGAGTTTTCATGGATATTTTTGACAGTTTTAATGTGGGATGTGATCCATTGGGTTCCTATTATTAATATTCTAGTCTTTCGGATTGGAAGTACATGCTTTGGATCAGAACAAATAAACATGTTTTACAGATTATGAAACTCCATTCCAGCTTGAGTAAGACGTGCTGTCAATTGGTCTGTTTATTATTTTGAGACCCAAATATTCAAGGTGATTTTGGAAAATGATTCATGAGGCATTTTTGTTATTGCCCTTGGGAACTTAAAATAAAATTAGAAATGGGAAAAATAATGAAAAAAAAGGCTTTTTGTCCTAATTTTGCTGCATTCTTTTTGTTGTTATTAATTCTTTGGTCCTATGCATTTCTGCGGACTGTTGCTTATGCACTAGGCTTAAGTTGTGGCTCATTGTACGGATTTATAGCCATAAACCACTTGAGGCTCATTGTACAGATTTATAGCCATAAAGCCATAAACCGTATCTTACGATAATCTCATTTGACAACTATGATAAAAAAAAAAATAAATAAATAAATAAATTCTCAATAACATTGGCCCAAGTCTTAAGGCATCATCAAATCGTAGCTGCAGATCTTGTAAGCAAACATAAAAAGGCCAATGTTCTAAAACTTGGGCTCATAGCTGCAGATCTTGTAAGCAAACATAAGAACGCCAAGGTTCTAAAACTGGGCTATGTTTAGACTATTCTAAGGCCGATGTTTATGCATGCTGTTATCACCCGAATTTCTGATAGCTAGTGAAAAAGAATGATGGATCTGTTGAAAACATGGGGCAAAAATCTGAGCAAGCTAGCTAAGGGCACATGTATGCAGTGGTGGCACATTTTCCTCAGTATTCAGTTTGTTGTTTACCTGATCAAAGTTGTATCCTCAGTTCAAAAAAAAAAAAAGTTGTATCCTCTTCTTGGAGGAATAAAATCTAAAAAAAGTCTCAGTACAAAGAAAAGAATATATGCTACAGCTCAAGGAAAAAAAAAAAAAAAGCTTAATTGTGACTAGTACTACAGAAGTGACTTTGGTATCTAAGATACAAATTATTCTCTTGTTGAAAATATTCACTTGTCATTGATTTGTACTGAACCCTTTATTTATCAAAAGAAGATGATTTTGTCCTTTATAAGCTATAGACTAAACTTGAGGACTTCTCTTTCTTTCTTCAAACTCAAGAGGAGCTTTGATTCTGGATCACCAAGCTTTGGTGTTGAAGATGAGGATAATATATTTTGCTCTCTACTCTCTTCTGCTTCTACTTATTTCAGGTTCTCTTAAAACCCACATTAAATAATGTATGAATTTTTTTGATGTTTATCTTTGCTTTGCTTCCAGTCTCCTTCTCCAGCTCAATCTGCACACACACACACACACACATATACACATCGTTCAAGCCAAAGATTATGATTAATATTGATGCTGGTACATATGAATTTATGATTCATTTCAAAAATAACACTAGGAGCATATAAACACCAGGGAAAACTATAATATGGTGCTATATATGCAATGTCATAAGATATAAATTTGCTAATTCTTAAGAGTACGTGATCATATGAAAAGCAGAGTCTTTATTCATCTCTTAGCAATGTCATTTTGTTGTGCACAACTTGCTGAAGCTATCAATCATCTTTTTTTTTTTTATGAAAAGATCAATCATCTCTTTTGGTTTGTTATTTTGAGGCTAAAATGATCTTGTTGCTCACAGATGGAGTCTTAGTTATTAAATCAATTGATAAATGTTGATCTAAATTTTAGAACTTCATACATGTACATAAGCACATTAAACTATTCTCTTTATTTTTTACTTGCTTGGAATAAATGTCTTTTTTTTTTTTTTTAATTTTCCAACTCCAATTTTTTTTAAGAAAAATACATAATTTTGATCTCTGTGGTATCGTTTCATGATAAAATGAGTGCTATATTTTTTTTCCATGACATTTAGGTGTATGTGTATTTTATATTTTTTAAAACGCCTATTGGTACAAAAAATTACAACCTTTTTAACCTTTTATATCATTGAAATTTAGCATTATCTCAATTAAACATTGAAATATAGTGATAAATTCAGCATTATATTAATGTCATTTTTTTTATCACTGAAATTTAGCATTATATTAATGTTTAATTGTAAAATAATTTACAATAAATATGAGATACAAGGTATTTAAGCATCACAAAAAAATTATAAGACTTATTTTATAAAAACTCAAAACTATATAAATCAAAATAGCTTTTTTTTTTTTCTCTATTTTTAGTTAGGCTTTTGGCTAAATAAAATGAGGTTTATCCTTGCTAAGTAAATTTGTTTTGTATTTGGGGACAGCTGAGATGACCCAAGCATTAGGAGTGGAGAGGGCAGATGCAGTGAGGATACCAGAACACACATGCCATAAGTTGGTAAAAATGAACATTTGTAACTTGCAGGAGTGCACTCAACGATGTGCTAAACAACCTCTTGGAGTGGGACAATGCAAAGACACTATATGTTTCTGCACATACTACTGTAAACAACCTCCACAGTGACACTTTTTTTTTTTTTTTTGGGTCTGTCCAAACAACACCCTTTTGAGTCCTAAGTTTAATGAGGGCATAATCTGTAAACAAATTATTATATTTTCGTAGAAAATCATTCATATTATATTTAATTTTGCTTTTTTTTTTTTTAAAAAAATCCAAATCTGACTTGAAGCTAACAGAATAAACAGGGAGCATGCTTCAAGACTCATATTTTAATTTTGATTTTGGAAAGAAAAAGAACGAGGCATTTAGCCACGAGCCATCCTTCAGGGAGCAATAGTATGGCTCACCCCTTCTTTTTATGGGAGTTAAACTAGCCTAGCAATTCAAGCAAAATAATATGGTGTAATCGAGTCAAGCCGACTTATGAATTATTTAAAATTGATTTAGAAAAAAATTAAAATTAATTCAATTATTATCAAGTCGAGTTACTCGAATAGACTGCCGTGTCAAGCTCAAGCTTCTGAATATGTAATTCGATACGATCGTGAACTTAAATGAGCCTATCGAATTTGTGTATATTTATCATTTTACCCTTTTATTTTAATATAATTATAGGTATATTTTATCTAACCAAGTTGAGTTTGAGTTCGAGTTTGAATAATTTAAATATATATTTTTAAAAATTTAATTATTTAATAGAGTCGTGTTTGAATTAAAAAAACAGCTTGATCAAATTCAAAATTCAAGTTTAAAAATTGAGTTAATCTCGAATTTGACCGTATCTCTACTCAATTTGGCTCAATTTGACTTGATTACACTCATGCAAAATAATATATTTCTATATGACAGCACATGAAAACGGTAAAAATCTGTGCACCCCGTACTTCTGGGCTAACGGTTAAACCCTTACGAGTTTGTGGGGACTTATAGATATTAGGGGACCCAATGTAATAGGAAAAAAATTACGGGTTGTTGCCTCATTTTACATAGGATAATTATATTTTTGGTGTCTGAATTTTTCTGTTTTTTCTATTTGAGTGTTTAATTTTTTTTTTTTACAATCAAATGTTTGAATTTTTGAAAAGTATACCAATTTAGTGTCTCTAGCTGATTTGATGCTGACTGGGTGCTCAGTCATATCAAATAGGATCCACTTTTATCTCAGTCATTAACCATATCATTTGTCACATGTGTTGCATTATTTAAAAGACAAAATTACTCTTATTTAGTCACCCTTCATGTCTGTTATGTCTGCGGCAGAAGTTACTGTTAAGGTTATTTTTGTCAATTCATAATATTTAATAAGGGTATTTTTGTCCTTTAAATAATGCAATACACATGGCACATGACATGACTAATAACTGGGATAAAAAGTGGGTCCAGTTTGATCTGACTTAGCACCCAGTCGGCCACAGACACTACATTGGTATGTTTTTCAAAAGTTTAGACACTTGATTGCAAAAAAAAAAAAAAAGATTAGACACTAAAATAGCAAAAACTGAAAAATTTGAACACCAAATTTGTAATTATCCTTTTTACATATGTATAAGAAACAATGAACACCTCTATTGCATGATATGGAATTCACATTTAAATAATTGTGACACTAGTAGAGTTAGATTGCATTGAAACATACAATATAAAGTGTTTTTGTGTTTTAGACTTATTTATTATAATTGATTAGCTAAATTTAAAATTTGTAGCAGTGTAAATATATCTTTATAGTGTTTTGGTTTTTAAACTTATTTTTTAATTGAGATATTGGGGCAAATCTAAAATTTGTTATCAACTAAATATTTTTCATTCCATTAATTTAATTAACAACTTCACCATATTTCGAATAATATATAAAAAAAATCTAAAACATTTGTAAAAAATTTGAAAAATCTACCATAGAGAACAATTCAAATTTTTGAACAAATACGATGTTGTAGATGTTTGTGTTGTCAAAAATGAAAATTAAACAATTTTTTTTGTTTAATTGAGATGATGAAAAATTCAAGAACTTCTTGTTTATGAATACTGGTAGGAATTGGGATTACATTATCTATTGCAAGTTTTATTTGTTTATTTTGTTTTTTTCACTTATTTTGCCATATTTGTATAACAATTATAAATCTCACTAATCTGCAACTCAAAATATAAACTATTATAAACTGAGTTATTTATAGAGTCATGATTTTTATATATTTAAAATCAATGCATTTCAAGACATAATGCTTTTGATAAAAAAACTATAAATGAAATTCATATCAATAATCATAAAAATTAGAAAGTCACTAAAAATTAATCACAGAATTCATAATTTTTATTCAAAACTACATATATGCACTTGTACATACATTTGAACTTAGTGATGATAGATATTGAGGTAGATTACATAGTCAATATAATTGAAATTAAATGTTTAATAAAAAATTAGGTGATAATAATGATATAAACAAAAAAAAAATGACCGACCTTAGAATTGCATATAGAAAAAAAAAATAGAAAATATAAAAGATAAATTATATATAAAAAAAGAAATTTATTAATTCATTCAAATATAAAATATATAAATCAAGAACATTCCCAATTGCAAATACAATTAAAACGATTCATATAAGTTTGAGTGCATACTCCAGTCCCTTGACCTAAGTTAGAGCATTGTGTCTGACATTCTTTTGCATCACATGTGCCATTTCCTTTGATTACATTGTGACATATTTCTTGAGCAGAACCATTCGGCATCATCAAACCCACTGCAAAAAAAATAAATAAAAAAAATAAAAAACTGACAAAAAAAAAAAGAGTATAAATCAATTATATATGTCAGTGATGCTTGACCTAGTGGCCAAACTCTTACGGTATCATCTCAAAGACCCGGAAAATCCCCCAACCACCGGAAAATTAATTACACATATACCAAAAAAAATTGCTATATTATTTTTATGTACAAACCTGACAGGACAAGGAGAAAAACAAAGAAAATGCTGCAAGAAAACTTGGCCATGTTTAATGTATGTCTTCAGTAGAAGAAGTTTTATAAAAGATGCAATTTAGAGCTGCTGCTTGGGGTGGTATTTATAGGGTTGAAGGACTCAAGAATGGAGTTTGACTATTTTATCACAGTTGCCTGTATAAGATCATCGCTATTGTTTTTGGGATTTTTTCAACTTGCACAAACAGGCAACTAAGGGTTGAAATTTCCATTGTTAATCATATCAGTTTCTACAAAATGCAAGGAAAGGGAAAAGAATCATACCAAACAAGTAAGGAGGCAATTTCCAATGAAAGGAAAAGAATCAAATTCCACACACATATAGTTAGTTACTTATTGACTAAGGGTCTGTTTGGCATTATTCTGAGAAATTTAGTTTTTAGAAATTTTAAATCTAATTTTTTAATTTTTACTATTTCTTCTTATTTCTTAATATAAAATGAGTTATAAAAAATTTTTAAAAAAGAAAGAAAAAGGAAAAAGTTTACTATTTCTTAAAAGGAAAAAAAATTTCATTTCTATATTTATTATTTTTAGTGTGACACATCAATTTATTTTTTTTTTGGTCAGGGAGGTAGAGGGGGGAGGGGGATATAAACCTCAACCTCAAAGGGCGCCAACCTCGTGGTTGAAACTATCCAGCCCTAGACGAGTTGGCTTCAACCTTTTATGCCTTAGGGGCGCGATGCCCCCAGTACTTGAACCCATGACCTTTCAAGGTCATGGACCCTTCCCTTGCCAACTCAACTAGGCAAGGTCATGAGTCCTTCCCTTGAACCGATGACACATCAATTTTTTTGAGGCTAAGAGGTTACAAATTTCAATTTTAGATACCACTTTTGTAAATTTAATCTTTGTTGTAAATATTTTTAAAAGTCAATATCTTACATTATTTAGGTATGAATTATTATTAGAAACACTTTTTTTTTTTTGGTGTGAACTACGGGGTATTCAAAATCTACTGAACTCTAATTAATTCGGTTCGACCTGAACATGATTATAAGGGTGTCAAAAGTCTTCCAAAATATAAACACTTTGATGGACTTGTTAAGAGTGAGAAATGAAAGAAAGTTTCGCATAAATATAAAATGTGCCAAAAACCCATTCCTAGAGCAAACCGGTGAATACCTCCCTCTCCCGGGGTGCTAGATAAGTTTGAGATGAAAATAACAACAAATAAGAAGCCAAACAAGAGGAAGTGAAAAAAGGAGCTGAAACAATATATATTTAGTGGGTTGATTTTTTTTTAAAAATAATTTATTTCCTCCAAATATCAAATTTAATATTTTATAATATATTTAGTTCGTCCCTCATAAATATTTGAAGTGACAAGAAGTGTAGACATTCATATAAGAAGAGCATGATTCGAACTTTTAGTCCCCTTGCTAGCAGTATTTTATTTTACAATCGAAAATTAAAATTTATTTATAACTAATAAAATATTAAACTTTATTATGTACAATGTCTAATAGTTAATGATACAAATTGAAAAAAAAAAAAAACTACCCAAATAGGTTGAACTTTTTTTTTTTGAAATATCAAATAAGGTGAACTTAAAGTCTTGATGTAATATATTGATAATTAGCTGCTTTTATTTGATTTTATTCTTTTATAAATATGAGCAAACAAAAGAGTCTGACTTTTTTTTTTAATAAAACAATCATTTAAATTTAGAATATTATATGACCATCTTTTAATCTATGTTAACACATTAAAGTCATGAAAAGGGAAAATCATTTAATTTAATTCTCTCAATAATTAATCCAATTCGAATTGTGACTTAAATGAAAATAATTTTATACCAGTTGATTTCAATGTTATTGGTACCATGTTAATTTAATTCTCTCAATAAAGAGGAACTATTAAATAAAAGGAACAAAAATTCAAAATTTCAAACTTTGGTTCGCCACTTCAACACTAAACATACCACATCTTGCCTCCAATACTATATATGCACCTATCCAACTACTAAATCATGCACATCATATAAACATTCTTCAGCAACTCAGAAGACTTGGGTATAATGGAGATCAGCATCCTTGGTCAGAGATATGGCTTCCTTCACTCATTTCTTCATCTTGGTTTTCATTTTCTCAGATTTTTTCCTTATCTAATTATCTACACTATATGCATAATCAACCATTCTCACATACGTGAAGATTACTTATATCATAGCACTTTATATTATAGACCATAAAATTATTGATATGCACAAAAATTTAGTAGGAAGGAAAAAACAATCAATTGGGTGCCACGAACAGTCTATAAGCTTTCTAACCGTATGTATTTAGATTCAAATTAAGACCTTTTTATAAAATTTCAAATATGTAAGCACATTCAAAATTATTATGCAAGCAAAATTAAATATTTTTGACATATTCTTTTGCAGTTTCTTCAACATCAATAGTGCTTAAAGCATATGGCCAAGAAAAAATGTGCGAAGAGCTTCTGAAGAGTCCCTTTAAGCCTTTGTGTGATCCTTTAATTATATATATTTATATGTATATATATTATCAAAAATTGAACTTGAACTCTTAATTTTTTAATATTATGGAAAATTTTTTATTATTTAATGACTCACAACGCATGCCGATGTACTATTACCATTTAATATATGCTATTACTTTATTTGTTACAATCCTTTTTTAAAAAACAAAATTATTTGCCAGTTTTTCATATAAACATAAGGGAACCAACAATTTAGTTTATGAAGTCAAAATTAAACAAGCTTCAAAAGGATAATTAGAAAAGAAATATGAACGTGGTTGAGGTTGATGTGCCAGTGGTTGGTGGTCATGCGGGCATAACCATTCTCCCTCTTTTCTTCCAGGTCCCCATCGCTTTTTTATGTCTAAAATCCTTCATATTATTTTATCTATTTCAAGAGTACATCTTTTTTTTTTTTTTTTTTTTATTATTATTATTAATTTGAACCTACACTCTGGTGTCTATTGTCCTGTCTCATGAAATTTCAATCTTTGCCTTGTGAATGATAAATATAGGCCACCACCCACCACTTGGTTCAAGTGGTAAGGGTGGTGCCCATGACCCTTGAAGGTCATGGGTTCAAGTTCTAGGGACAACGTTCCTAGGCATTTAATCGTTGAACTACCCGCCTTGGGCTGGCTAGTTCCAGCCACGGGATCGGCTCCGTTTAGAGGTTGAGGGTTCAAATCCCCCTTCCCCCCTCATCTCCCTGTCCAAAAAAAAAAAAAGAAAAGAAAATTTGTATTTGGAATTTTGATAAATATTTAAGGGCCTAATCTTAAAAAAAAAGACTAATTACAAGAAACAAAAAATTAACACTTTCTAGCAGGATTGTACATTATGAAGATTAAGGATTGTATTAAGGATTGTACATTATGAAGATTATTTGCATATATAGAGGTCTCTACTACTCTACAACAGGAAATAATTAAGAAACAAGAAATGGGTTCCATTAACATGTAAAAAAGCAATGGCAATAACTGTCCCCGGTAAGGCTTGCACATTCTTGTATACATTTAGCATACCATTGGGCCGCTCCATGCCTTCGCTGGCAAGCTGCAATGCTGCATCGCAATCCACTGGAGTACATGGCTTTACTGAGTCAAACAAAACCTCTTCACAGACTTTTGCTTCTATTACCTTTGATGAAACTGCAAAACATAGCATAGAGAGTGATCATTAGAGATCCATAAAAATGCTACAAATTATTATTATTATTATTAGGAAAAATTGCACAAATGGTGTGTGAACTTTTCAATTTTTGACGTTTTGGTGGTCAGATTTTTTTTTTTTTTTGCGATTGAGTGTCTGAACTCATTAAAATTACTCCATTCCAGTGCTTCTGTCAGGCCAAGGGTGGTCTGAGCGCTGAGTGTGCATAAGTGGGCCCCACCATTAGAAAAAAAATTCGCCATGTCATCACTTATATGTACAATTGATATTAAATGTCTTAAATGCCCTTAACGAGCATTATATACATAAGTGAAGGACCGGAAAAATTAAAACAGAAAAAACAAAAGAGGAACACAGAAGTTGAGATTGGCTCTTACACGGAAGAGGAAGAAGAAATTGAGAAAGAATGGAGATTGGCTCTTACACGGAAGAGGAAGAAGAAATTGAGAAAGAATGGTGGCAAGTCGAAAAAGCAAGGGTCCGTGGCAGCCGGAGTTTCGGTCTTCAATAGTGCAGCTAGGTTTGAAATTAGCATGGTCTTCACCGGAAGTGACGAGACAACAGCCGGTGATGGCACCGTTTCAGCTGGTGACAGTGAGAGATTTCTAATCTTTGAGAAAGGGAATGAATTTATTATGGAGAATGTGTCATCTAACAGGTTTGCATTTTAATTCATTGCTGCTGTGCTCTAACAGAGATGTACTAGGCGGATGGTGTGATTCTGGTTGCGTCTTCGTTGTTGACGTTGTTGGAGCAAATGGTCCAAAAGAATGAGTGTTTATCTGGATTTTCAGAAATAAGATATCTAACTGATTGATGCTTGCTGCAGGAGAGCTTTGGTTGTAACTGAGTCACCTATCAAACCAGGAGCCGTAGTGCTGGTAAGAACCAAGAATGACATTAATAGAGCAATTCTCCTAGTAAATGAAATACCATTACCTGATTCTGATCACATTGCTTTCTTTGCATTGAGAATCTCAGACTCTGTTAAAGAATGTGACCGCAATATTTGATGATTTCTCGAAGTTTGCAGTGTGCGAGTTACCATTCATTAACACTTCAGCAAAAGACCATTTATAGGCTATAGCACAAAAACTCATTAAGCATAGCCACAAAAGACCATTTATAGGCTATAGCATAGAATTGAAGCTAATGTTGAAATGAGGCAAATGACTGGGAGCAATTCCACTTCTCAATTCCAATGGGGCAGTTGCTATCCTCATGGAAATGAAGCTGTGGATGGCAAGGGAAAATTGGGGCGATAAATTACAAAGACGGAATGACAGTGTAAATCATGTCCATCAGGTGAAGGATTGGGACAACGACAATTTAATTAATGATGATAACCCTTGGGATCGCAGTGTTACTCAGAGAGATGCTGAGAAGGGCAACACATGTGAAGATAGTAGTAATAAATTATGGGAATGGAACCACAGTGAAGACCAGGTCAATCAGTTTAGGGAATGGGATAGTGGTGAAAATTATCGGGAGCGCAGCGGTTAGGACAAAGCATGGGGCGACAATAAGCAGGAGATCAGGAAATATAGTAATGGTGTCAACTCTCGACAAGGTAAGTTTACTCAAGGCAGTCAAAACCCGAAAGATAATAATGGTGGTCAGCCAACCTGGAATGATAATGATGGTCACCGTAAGAGAGAAGGTAATCATCGTTATATCACAGGGAACAAGCATATAAGATATCAAGGCAATGATTACGAAGCAGGTCATCTGTGGAATGGTGAAGCAACAAAGAAGAGGGTTACTTTTGGTTATGAATAGCATAAGTTACATAGATTGGCCATCTGTTATGGGGAAATGGATCTTTTTTTTTAACTGCCAGAGTCATCCCCATGCATTTCTCCAAACTCCACAGCACCAAATGAAGCAAAGATGTGGTTTTTTTTTTTTTTGGTCTTTTTGTACAATTTATACAACACCAGAACAAATCAAACACACCCAAAAAAGAAGCTAATTATCATTCAAAACTCTATTCTTATGTGTGCTGTTGTAACTGTCACTTTTAACATCAACTAAATCGAGGGAATGCAATAAGCGGAGGGTACACCCAAAATACCACCCCAGTCACTGCCACCACCAAGTTAGTCTGGAATTCGGTCACATCGACATTCAGGGCACCATCAAACCTCAGAGATGAAGTCAACGAAGATATCACCTGAATCATCAAAAAAAAAAAAATATTTAGCCATAAACAAACCCACTAAAGTGTATATAACACTAATTTCTTCCTTTTTTACCTAAGAAATCAAACGATTGAGGTTGGTATAAGTGGGGCGTTCAATGTCAAGAGAGCGCCTGCAAATATCATAGATAGCCTCATTATCGAGCAGGACAACAACATCAGTGTGTTCGAGAAGGTCACTGAGGATGATCTTAAGAAAGTGTTCAGCCGATTTGGTGAGGTTATCGAAGTTAGATTGATGATGAATCCCCAGACCAAGAAAACAAAGGATTTGCATTCTTGCGTTTTGCAACTGTGGGACAAGCAAAAAGAGCTGTGACAGAGCAACAGATGATGACACCCTTTTTATGTTCCTTCACTCATTAAGGGTATTTAAGTCATTAAATATGAATTGCACCTGCAAAGATGACATGGTGAATTTTTTTCCGAATGGTGGGGCCCACTTAATGCACACTCAGCACTCAGACCACCCTTAGCCGGAAGCACCGGAATGGAACAATTTTAATGAGTTCAGACACTCAATCGTAAAAAAAAAAAGCCTGACCACCAAAACGTCAAAAATTGAAAAGTTTGCACACTATTTATGCAATTTTTCCTTATTATTATTATTTATTTATTTATTTGTGTTGAAAGATTAGTAAAATTCCTATTTGACTTATAAAAAAGAAAAGATGAATTAAATATATATATATATATATATATATATATATATATATATATATATATATGAAGTAGTTTCACTCATTTTCTTTAAATAGTTCTAAAAAGTAGGACACGATTTTAGGTTTTGGGATGAAAAAAAGGAAAATTAGCATAAGATTTTATGCTATATATATAGGAGGATATACAATTGTTAAAATAGAATAAACCAATTATCTAATGGATTTTTTTTTTATATAGTGTAATCAGTTTTATAATACAAATAATATGCCCTTGTATTCGTATGGTTCATTATAAATTCAATACAAAATTAAATTTTTTTATATAATATTAATAATTGATGATAGCGAAAATTCAAAACAGAGATCTTCACAATTCTCACAGATAGAATAACAACCATATAATGCTTAATTCATTTGCAAAGATTTTCCAATTTTGATACCATGTTTCTATCTCTTTGAATTGTAGTTATATGTTTATAGTCTATTTATCCTCCTTCACACACACACACACACACACACACACACACACACATATATATATATATCTATCTATCTATATCTATAATCTATAATATATATATAAATGTACAAAGGGGAGGGGGGATAGGCAAAATTAAGAAAAAATTTCACTCATTATTATATAAAAATTGGATAATTTAGTCATTTACTAATAAAAGTAAAATTAAATTAATTAAAATATAATTTTAATTTAATAGAAAGTCTATTTCCTATCTTAATTATGTTAACTTCTATTTTATTTTATCTCTAATATCTATAATCTATCTATAATATATATAAATGTACGAAGGGGAGGGGGGACAGACAAAATTACGAAAAAATTTCACTCATTATTATATAAAAATTGGATAATTTAGTCATTTATTAATAAAATTAAAATTAAATTAATTAAAATATAATTTTAATTTGATAGAAAGTCTATTTCCTATCTTAATTATGTTAACTTCTATTTTATCTATAATAAAAATTAAATTAACTAAAATATAATTCTAATTTAATTGAAAGTATGTTTCCTATTTTAATTAGGTTAACTTCTATCTTATCTCTAATAAAAATTCTAATTTAAATGCAAGTATATTTTCTATTCTAATTAGGTTAACTTATATTTTATCTCAAATAAAAATTAATTTAATTTAAATATAATTCTAATATAATTGAAAGTATGTTTCCTATTTTAGTTAGGTTAACTTCTATTTTATCACTAACAAAATTTAATTTAATTTAAATTAATTAAAATGTAATTCTAATTTAATTGAAAGTATATAATCTATTCTTATTTTATCTGTAGTAAAAATAAACTTAATTAACATATGATTCTAATTTAATTGAAAGTATATTTTCTATTTTATGTCTAAAAAAATTAAATTAATTAAATTTTAGTGATAATTTTGTTAAAATATATTTTTTTCTATTTTAATTATTTCTACTTATATTTTATTTAATATATATCAAATTAGATAACATAATTCTATAAATCTTATTATATTATATTTAATAAATAAATAAATAAAATCGAAATTAATAAATTTTATAAAAATAGGAAAAGTATATAATTTGTTTTAAAAGTAGATATTTTTGTAAATTAAAAATTAATAAATAAAAAATAGAGCATATAATTTGTTTGAAAGTATATTTTTTGTATGTAATATAATTATTGTTTTTGGATATTTGTATAAAATTTAACAAAAAAGAGTTAAAATTAAATTAATTAATATTTATCATTTAATTATTAGTTGAACTTAAAAATTTACATCAAATTAATTTTTGTATAAATAAAAGTATTAATATTAAAAATATTGAAGAAATAATGTATCATAAAAATTTACTAAAATTACAATAAATTATAAGTTTAATGGGATTATAATGTTTAAATTGTTATATGAAGAAAATATAACTTTTATTATTTTAAAATTTTTGTTAACAAATAACTAATGTTTTTATTATTTTATGATTAATTATGACCATACTATTGTTTTTTTTTTATGAAATCAGTTCTAAAGTTGAGAAAAATTAATTACAAAAAATATTGAATTAATATCATATAGTTATTTAAATGAAAGATTTTATAAAAATTGTACTGAATTATAACTATATTAAGTTAATATTAAATTGTTATATAAATAAATAACACTGTTATTATTTTTAAAACTTTTATTTAATAATAATTTACTATATATAACGAGTCAAGTAAATTTTTTGTTCACGTATCTATAATATAATATAATATAATAATATAATATAATATAAATATAAATGTACGAAGGGGAGGGGGGACAAGCAAAATTACAAAAAAGTTTTCAGTTATTATTATATAAAAATTGGATAATTTAAACATTTATTAATAAAAATTAAATTAAATTAATTAAAATATTATTTTAATTTGATTGAAGGTCTATTTCCTATTTTAATTAGGTTAACTTCTATTTTATCTCTACTAAAAATTAAATTAATTAAAATATAATTCTAATATAATTGAAAGTATATTTCCTATTTTAATTAGGTTAACTTTCAAAATCAAATTAAATTAAATTAATTAAAATGTAATTCTAATACAATTCAAAGTATATTTGCTATTCTAATTAGGTTAACTTCTATTTTATCTCTAAGAAAAATGAAATTAATTAACATATAATTCTAATTTAATTGAAGGTACGTTTAAAATTTAACAAAAGAGAGTTAAAATTAGATTAATTAATATTTATCATTTAATTATTAGTTGAACTTAAAAAAATTGCAATAAATTAATTTTTGCTTAAATAAAAGTATTAATATTAAAAATATTGAAGAAATAAAGTGTCATTGCTCAAATAAAAAATTAACCAAAATTACAATAAATTATAGGCTTAATGGATTGTAATATTTAAATTTTTATATAAGGAAAATATTACTTTTATTATTTTTGAATTTTTTATAAAAAAATAACTAATAAATTTTTATTATCTTATGATTAATTATGACCTTAATATTTTTCATATGAAATTAGTTATAGAGTTAAGAAAAATTAATTATAAAAAATATTGAAGGAATATCATATAATTATTTAAATAAAAGATTTTATCAAAATTGTAATGAATGATATTCTATATTAAGTTAAAATCAAATTGTTATAAATAAATAACACTGTTATTATTTTTAAAACTTTTATTTAATAACAATAATATGTTTAATAGTTTATAAACTATATATTACGAGTCTGAAAAAATTTTTGTTCACGTATGAAACACGTGGTTGTTTACTGATATATATATATATATATATATATATATATATAACGTGTCCCTCTCATGTCGTGTCCTTAAATTTTAAAAATCACCGTATCCATATCGTATCGTATCCGTGTCTGTGTCCGTACTTGTTAGATAATATATCATTTACACGATAACAACCTTGTCAACTCATTTGAACAATTGTTTGTTAATAATTTATAAATTTTGATATTTATGTTTGACAGTTTAATTGAGCCTTTTTTTATAATTTTTAAATATAATCTTTTAAAAAAGTAAAAACACTTTAAACATAAAAAAGTATGGATAAATAAAAATAATAAAAATCAAAATTTTCGCATTAATCAAATAAAAACATAAAATATTCGAAATTGTTCTTTCGATGCTTGAAAAATAAATAGGAGGAAAAAAATATCAATGTGAATGATGAAATACAAAGATGAAAAAAAGGAAAATTAATCTCTTTCTAACGACAATCCTCCAAATCTATATAACAAGACAATTGCTGGTTGATAGACAATGTCCCAGCAAATTAAAATTATTCAATAATACAACTAATCAAATAATTCAATGTTTTGCTTCATTGGTAGGTTTTGGTATATGCTAATTTAGCTTGTGGACATTATCAAATATTAATCTAACCTACCACTCTTGTCATTCTCTTCATGTTACATAACATATAGTTTTATAAACCCACATCAACATTGACATTGATATTATTATTCATGTTTAGAGGGGTTTATGTCAATAATAAAGGAATAGTCAAATGATAATTTATCTCTAAAAGTATACCATAAGCTGCAAGATTTGATTCTTACTATCGTCGATATAAAAAAAATGATTGTTTTTTATTATACAGTTTATCGGTACTTAGTTTATATGACCTTCTATTAAAAAAAGGTTTATGTCTATGTGTTATTAAATCAAAAGATGATGGCAATTCTTAGTTGTGGCATAGATTAATCATAAGGTGATCGGCATGTTTAGCAATTAAATTTAATTTTGCAAGTCAAAATCATGAGAATTCATGTACCGTGATCCATGATCAAGATTAGACATTGATTTGCTTTCACATGTCTAGAGATACATATTTTTTTTTTTTTTTGAACAAAAGAGATACATATTTAAGCAAACGTTGAAGTGATATATGCATAAAAATATCCAAATTAATGTCATTAATTGTGTACCTTGTTCATGCGAGATATCTCTATTTATATGGCCTAATCATTTTCATATAAATACTAATATTTGTTAAAAAAAAAAGGGAAAAAAATATAAATCACAAAATAAACTATGAAAATAGTTGTGTATCCACTCGTTGGTTGTCAAGAGATTTTCAATTTGACTTATTGTGCATTCAATTGATTATATATATATATATATATATATATATATATATAATGGGGAGGGGGAAGGTGGGTCTTAAACCCGAGACCCACCATTGATGCTCCATGCAACTTGGCCTGTGAGGGCTAATGTGTATATATATATATATATACACATATTTTTACGTTATTGGCATGATAATTAAGGTGTTATGAGACTACATATGCTCAGTTTGACTTTCATAATTACTACACGTGCTTGGTTCAATACATACCAACACTCTACACATGTCCAGTTCAATACTTATAAGCACTATGAGTGCTGTGATCAACAAGAGCTCAACATCAATATACATGCAAGGGACAAAACAACGATCAACATCATTCTAAATCAATCAGATATAAATATCTGAGCAAAATTCAATGGGGATTTTTGATATCCCACATCAATATTCAGTCATAGGATGCAGGTCCAACACTCTAAGAAAAGTTATAGAGAGGTTTATGTCGCCAGTAAAGGAATAGTCAAATGATAATTTATCTTTAAAGATATACCATAAGGTGTACGGTTTAATTCTTATTATTATCGATATAAAGGAAATGATTATCTTTTGTTATACAATTTATCGGTATTTAGGTTATATGATCTTCTATTAAAAAAAAAAAAGGGTTTATATCTATGTGTTATTAAATCAAAAGATGTTGGCAATTCTTAGCTGTGGCATAGATTAATCATAAGGTGATTGGCATGTTTACCAATTAAATTTAATTTTGTAAGTCAAAATCATGAGAATTCATGTACCGTGATCCATGATCGAGATTAGATATTGATTTGCTTTCACATGTCTAGAGATACATATTAAAGTTAACGTTGAAGTGATATATGCATAAAAATATCCAAATTAATGTCATTAGTTGTGTGCCTTGTTCATGCGAGATATCTCTATTTACATGGCCTAATCATTTTCATATAAATACTCATAGTTGTTAAAAAAAAGAGAAAAATATATAAATCACAAAATAAACTATGAAAATAGTTGTGTATCCACACGTTGATTGTCAAGAGATTTTCAATTTGACGTATTGTGCATTCAATTAATTTTCATTTTTAAATGATTGAATGTTGATATATATATATATACACACACATATTTCCACGTTATTGGTATGATAATTAAGGTGTTATAGACTCCATATGCTCAATTTGACTTTCACAGTTACTATACGTGCTCGATTCGATACATACCAACACTCTACACATGCTTAGTTCAATACTTATAAGCATTATGAGTGCTTTGATCAACAAGAGCTCAACATCAATGTACGTGCAAGGATAAAACAACAATCAACATCATTCTAAATCAATCGGACATAAATATCTAAGCAAAATTCAATAGAGACTTTTGATATCCCACATCAATATTCAGGCGTAGGATGCAGGCCCAACACTCTAAGAAGAGTTATAATCCATAAGAAAGAAAAAATACATGATTCAAATTCAATCAGATTTGAGCTATATATCTCTTTATATATAATTCTAATATCTTTTTAAATTATTCATATTATTCATTCCACAATCCAATATCTTCTCTTACATACAAAGTTCTAACTTAAACATCAGAATTTTTGTGGAAGAAATTCCACAAATTCATCTTAACGTTTTATAGTGTGCACGCATCGAGTGTTGGTACCGGTATTATTTATTTTTAATAAATTAAAATCTTTAAATGATTAATTTGTAAATTAAAAAGACAACATAAAAAATAAAAATTTAGAAAACTGATAATCAATAACTATTTTCCCTTTACATCTTGATAGGCAAAATGAATGGTTCTTAATGAGCCCACAAGTTATAAACCTCTACTTTCAATATAATGGACCTTCTTCAATCTTTTCACCATGCAATCCCACAACACAAAAGAAGTTCCCATAAAAATAAAACAAAATCCCAAATGCTATTAAGGGTATCCAATCCATTGGTCACTAATTGCTTTCACCATCAAAAAAAAAAAAAACTCTACCTAGTGTCTATATCAACGAATTTTTCACCCTAAATTAGCCACTAACAGATGCAAACAAATAATATCACACCAATAATGGTCAACATTTTTCAGTTGTATGTGCGCATGTTATGAGAATAATTAACACTCATGATACATGTTTAGGCTAAATACAATAATAAATTCAATTAGCAATAAAATTTATTTGCTTGATAATTTAAATAATAAAAATATTATTATATACCCTTGATATTTCTATTTAGTAACTATTCAATAAAATTAAATAATTTGCTCCATTAGAATGGGCGGATAATATGACATTCTATCACACCAAACGAGAGGTTTTGAATTTGAGATCTCTCCTCACCATGTAAGAGAATTATTTCCTTGAGATATCATAATCTCAAACAAAACTCGTTAAACTTCATTAATTGGTGAATGTGGTGACTTCTTGAATCTAACATATTCCCCTTATTACTAACAACTAATAATTAAAAACACTGTTAAAAAATTAAATAATTATTAGTAACAATAGGATTCCCACAACATCAATCATCATAATTCACAACAAGAAAAAAATAAAAAGAAAGCAACACAAACAAAAAGAAAAAGAAAAAAAAGAGTTATTGGGCCCCAGTAATTTCTGATATAGATGACCCATGGCCCACGGCCCAATAAAGAAGAAAAAAAATAAAAATAAATAATGCTCCCTCGCTCGCTCAGCTGCTACTGTTGCTCTTCTCCTCCCACTTCTTCTTCTACGCCACCTGTACACAAGTGCGTACGTTAGCCTGTCTAGCTTCCACAGTCATCACCTTCCATGCATTAATACCATATCATGCGCCTCTTTTAAATGCGCTACCTCTCTCTGCTTTAGCTTAACCTGTGCCACTACTGCTGCTTCTACTACTGCTGCTTCTACTACTGCTGTCTCTTAAATGGATCTGCGTACTCTTCTGCGCATTTAACGTTCCTTTTCCCTCTCTTTCTTCCCCGTTTCTCACCTCATTTCCGAAACGTTTCTCGTTTTTTTTCCTCTCCTTTTCAACCGTCCACAGCACCGATCCGGCCGTTCAAACGAAACGTCACCGGCGCCGGCGTTTCAGGGCTTGAAATTTCATGCTAACATTTATTTCAGCAGCAGCTCCGATCAGCTCGTACATTTTTTTTTTGTTTCAGCGATGGAGCTGGAGCCGGAGCCGAACCGTTGTTGGTGATACTGTTGTTGTGTGAGCATTGATATTTTTCACCTACATTGCTGACATTTGCAGCTCCGATCCGCTCTACGGAGCTGGAGCTGCATCGTTGTATTGTTATTGTGTCGACATTGATTTTTGTACCTACATTTTGATATTTTGTAAAGAAAGGAAGAAAAAAAAAAAGAAAAATGAATCCACTCTGCTGCATTGCTCCGGTATCGATAGATAAAGATCGAGCAAATCCTAATCCAGTAGTGGGGAAATCCGTAAGCCAGTTAGGGCTTGAAGGTGGTTTAAATAATAATAATAATAATACTGCTGCTAATAATAATAATAATAGAACGATTAATCATGCATCTAAACCTAGTTTTTCAGCACAAGCATCATCAGTAGGTACAGATTTAGATAGATTATCAGCTGTTGGAAATCATCAAGATGAAGAATCGGTTGCTACTGAAGCAGCAGCTAGGGATTATAGCATGAATGGTTGCGGTGGTGGCAGTGGCAGTTCTGTGGCGGGGATTTTGTATAAATGGGTGAATTATGGGAAAGGATGGAGACCGAGATGGTTTGTGCTTGAAGATGGAGTATTGTCGTATTATAAAATTCATGGTCCTTATAAGATTTTAATGAGTCCTGCTAGAGAGAAAGATGTTAGGGTTATTGGAGATGAATCATTGAGGTATATGAGAAAGGCTAGTTGTAGTAATGGTAGTGGTAGTAATCGGTTTGGATTTGGGGCTGCTGCCAAAAAGTGCAAGCCTTTCGGTGAAATTCATTTGAAGGTTGGTTTTTGTTTTGTTTCTTTGTGGTGTTTTTATTTTTATTTTTGATGTGTCAAATCTTTTAGAAGCTTGAAATTGTTTAATATCTCTTGTTTGGTTTTGTTTTTGGTGATTTTGTATTGTCCATTTCTTTCAGATTCGTTAAGTTGGAAACTTTATTGCTTGGTTTAGATGGGAACTGGATATTTGATTATATGACGCCTTTCATTTTCATTCAATACTGTGATTTTGATGACAAGAGTCCATTATTGTTTGAGGAAGAAGAGTATTATAGACGTCTAGCAATACCAGATTGACTGGAAAGCAATGAAAATAAGACAGCGTATAGGATCATCGACAAGTATTTTTTTTTTTTCTTCTCTTGCTTATGATGGGGGCAATAACTGTGTTCTTATGACCTCCAATATGAACAAGTTCTACTGCTTGTGCTATCAGATGTGTATAAAATTTTGAACTTGCTTGGTTTGCAGGTTTCGTCAGTTCGTGCAAGCAAATCAGATGATAAAAGGCTTACCATATTCACAGGAACAAAGACTCTTCACTTACGGTGTATATCAAGAGAGGATAGAACAACATGGCTCGAGTCATTGCAAGCTGCTAAAGATCTTTTCCCTAGATTGTTGTCGAGCAATGATTTTTCACCTTATGAGGATGTTGTTGTTTCCACCGAGCAGTTAAGATTACGGCTGTTGCAGGAAGGAATTGGTGAGCCAGTCATCAAAGAATGTGAGTCAATCATGCTCTCAGAAGTCTCTGAGTTGCAAAATCAGTTGAAGGCTCTCCAACGCAAACATGTTATCTTGCTGGACACACTGAGGCAGTTAGAGGTACTCTTCATTCTTTCATTTTCTATCTTAATAAACATATAAGTTAGATTTGAGCATCTGCAAAATGATAGAGAAGTCTTTCAATTGCAGATTGTGAGCATCAAACAGAAAGTTTATGTTCATTTGTTTATGATTATGCTATCCTTTCTTTGTCCACTTCATCTTTAGTTCATGAATATTATTTTCGGTAAATAGGTGTTAGGTATTAGAAACCATTCAACAAACATTGAAGCAGGAGTTGGTTTTTAATATCGTATAATATTTTTGCTCTAATGGAGAAGAAATATACCTCCATTCATATCTATTGAACAATCTGTAATATAGTGCCAATTTGGATAGGTTTATTTGTGTCTTTTTATCTGTCAGATTTATATTTTTCTGTGTTGTGTCTCATTCATCTCAGCTACTGGGAAATGCTTCTGTTTGCACATTGATATCTCCAATGGAACAGAAATTGTAATGTCACGCTCTGTCTAGTCGTCTAAATTTTGCAAATACATTGACTTGCCATGTTCCTGAAGCAATGAGAAGTGCTTTGTTTTCATGTTATGTGATTCAAAAAAATTGCTGTCAGCTGTGCTTTAAAACAGTAATGCTGATTACGATGCCTCTTGAATTTCTATTCATTATGAATTTGTATTTCATTTGTATTCTGGTGGGTTATATTATTTTAATCCTTTCGATACCCGGGAAAAATTTCTCTGTGCATGTCCTGCTGGATCAGGTGATGAAAACTACTAAAGAGTAATTTGTCTCTTCTAAACTTGTTCTGCAGACTGAGAAAATAGAGCTGGAGACTACTGTTATTGATGAAACAAAGGAACGTGAATCATATTGTGGACAAGCAAATAGAAGATACAGTGGTTAGTTTGCTTCTAGGATCACTTCCTCTTAACAGTACCATTCACGTCTCTTTTAGTTGCTCATGCTTATAGGTTAAACAATTCACATATTCTGAAGTCTTTTTGCGATGCAATGCAAACATATGACTTAACAGAAATTATAGAAAACTCTCAGTGGGAGCATATCTCAGGAGCAAGTTAATATCTTTGGGTCATCTGAGCATTCATGAGGAAAACTTTCAATAACTAGATTGCTCTTGGAAGTCGAATAATTGAAATGAAATTTGGCACAGTTTATGGAGCCTAACAGATATGCTTTATATATATATATATATATATGTATGTTCTTGGATGGTGAATCTGATTAATACCTACTGGACATGAAAATGGCAGTTATACAATCATTCATTTGGTGTAGTTTTCTGTATCTGTGCATCTGGCTGGTTCTTCATTAATTCCCATGACGCCTTTTCAAGCTAAAGGAAAAATTGGCCAGGTTGCTTTAAAGAATTTTGATTTTACTAAAATTTTACATTTTGCCCATGCTACAGATTTCTATTCTGTCATGTCAGAGGGCAGTCCAAGTGATTCTGAAGGTGATAATGAAAGTCAAGATGGAGGAGATGTTGAAACAGATGAAGATGATGGGACATTTTTTGATACAAATGACTTTTTGTCTTCAGACGCTTTAAGAAGTGCTTCCTACAGGAGCAGGGAAACTATGGGAAATGCATGTATATTTGATAAAGACCCATTTTGTTCTGATCATATATGTGGGGCATTTGAGAAGGAAATCAGGACAGTCAAATACCCATATGTCAAAAGAAGAGATAATTTGCCAGAACCAAAGGAAAAAGACAAGCCTGTTGGGCTGTGGTCAATTATCAAAGACAATATTGGGAAGGACTTGTCCGGAGTTTGTCTTCCTGTTTACTTTAATGAGCCACTCTCTTCGTTGCAGAAGTGCTTTGAGGACCTGGAATATTCCCACTTGGTTGATCGAGCACTAGAATGGGGAAAACAGGTTAGATCCTCTGCTAGCCTCACTTCTGCTTCTGAATAAATTTTGAGCTTGATCTTGTTGAATTTTAGATCTGGATAGCTGACATATCACCATAGTCTTAAAACAACTAGCATGTTGTCTTGTAATTTAGCTCATTACACATGCTAATAAAACCTTGTTTGTAGTCAGTGCGAATACTTTTGTTTTATGCTTTATACTGCTCATCATACCATTAGCTTCAAATTCTGGCTGCTTGACGAGTATAACACTGTTTGGGATACTTGCATGTGTCAGGTCTTGAGATATTGTAGGATTGTGTGGTTTTGATATTAAACTGTCTATTGCTGTTGTTACTTTGTAGAAGAATGCTATATCACAGTCAAAAATGCAATGGCAGAAATATTAAGAAGTCAGCTAAATGTTCTTGAAACATTCTTTGTTGCATTGCATTTGAAGTATCATTCTTGCATTTCACTTGTAGTGTTCAATGCAGCTACTGTGCCCTATCGTGATTTTTTTTTTTTACATAAAATGGGGATATTTACACGTTGCAGGGGAATGACTTGATGAGAATTCTGAACATTGCAGCTTTTGCTGTATCTGGTTATGCCTCCACGGAAGGCCGGCAGTGCAAGCCCTTCAATCCTCTTCTTGGGGAGACATATGAAGCTGACTATCCAGATAAAGGGCTTCGTTTTTTCTCAGAAAAGGTACTGCTTTATCCTTGTCCTAAATAATAATATTTTTAACTAGGTCCACAGCCATTAATATTTGACACTACCGTATAAAAATGAACTCACTGTCATTCCTCATTTTGTCTTGTGGAAAATGGACGATTGTTCATGCATTTGTTGATGAGCCACTTTTCATTCAGGTAAGCCACCACCCAATGATAATCGCTTGTCACTGTGAGGGAAGAGGCTGGAAGTTCTGGGCAGACTCCAATATCAAAGGAAAGTTTTGGGGGCGGTCTATTCAGCTTGATCCTGTTGGTGTCCTAACATTGCAGTTTGAGGATGGTGACACCTTTCAGTGGAGCAAGGTCACGACTTCCATTTACAACATCATACTTGGAAAACTTTACTGCGACCATTATGGTACCATGCGCATTAAAGGTACTGGCAAGTATTCCTGCAAGCTCAAGTTCAAGGAGCAGTCGATCATAGAACGAAATCCTCATCAGGTAATATGCCAGAGGTCGCTCTATCTAACAATGCGTTATTCAGCGATAGAGAAGATCCCTTTTTCTTTATTTTTTTCCCCTTCGTTACACCTCTTACTGTTTTTCAGTTCTTATTTTTCTTGGGTGATAACGGAAGATTTCTTCTTTCAGCGCCCATAAATATTAATAATCATTAACAATCAGTTAGTATTTGATTAGTAATATGATATAGTATCTCCAGAAGAATCAATCTCCTAACTTCTTGATCTGTTTCTTCTATCATGCTATATCTTGTGCGTTTAATTTCTTTCTACTGCTCTAAAGAATGATGGCTGTCACACATTGTTCTTACATCCATGAGCAGAAACCCTTTGTAACTTAATACAAAACCATCATGAACAGGAAGCTAGTGTTTTCAACTTTTTTCTTACCTGAAAATTTGGTGCTTTTTGTAACTCAAATAACGTCTGTTTGCTTATAAAAGTTTGTTTTCTACTCATGAACCTGGCTTGAAAAATATTTGAATTCACACATAACTGGCCACTCTTTGGACAGCCCATCGCTACCCAAGCTATAAAGATCCAGTCAATTTGAATTTTGGCATGTGCTCTGTGTATGGATAGAGTTCAAATCCAATAATTGGTTCAATAGAAGTTGGATTATGTAGAAAACTATTGATGTAAGTTTTACACTTCTCTGACAAAGATTACTTGCTTGTTACAACCATAACACTATCATCATTATTCTGTTTTCTTTTTTCCCTCATAAATTTCAGGTTCATGGATTTGTACAAGATAATAGAACTGGAGAGAAAGTAGCAATGTTAATTGGCAAGTGGGATGAAGCAATGTACTATGTGCTAGGAGATCCAACTACAAAGCCAAAAGGGTTTGATCCAATGACAGAAGCTGTCTTGCTCTGGGAAAGAGACAAATCTGTTACCAAGACAAGATACAATCTTACCCCTTTCACAATATCACTGAATGAACTGACTCCTGGCTTGTTGGATAAAGTGCCTCCGACTGACTCCAGACTCAGACCAGATCAGAGACACCTAGAAAATGGAGAATATGAGTTGGCAAATGCAGAGAAGTTGAGACTTGAACAGTTACAAAGACAGGTATTCACTAGCTTATCTATCTTTGAGTTAGGTGATGAACATATGCAGAACTTACACAATAGAGCTGTGAGTTTTCAATAAAACTTCACCACAAATTTAACATATGTAGAGAGTAAAAGTGTTACATTTTGCTGAAATCTTTTAAGAAGATTATAATTTAAACCTTAATCATGGTTTATTGTCACTGAAAATTGTTTAGAAGTTTGAATGATAATGTGCTGCTTCAGAACTCTGCCCCTGTTAATGTTACCGCATGCATATTTGATTCTCTTGAACAGAAGAACAGGCAAAGTAACTTCTGCTTTCTTTGTGGCACAGGCAAGGAAATTGCAGGAAAGGGGGTGGCAGCCAAAATGGTTCCGTAAGGATGAGGAAGGCTGTTATGGTTATATAGGTGGTTACTGGGAAGCAAGAGAGAGGAGGAAATGGGATAGGATTCCTGATATTTTTGGCCAAAAGACTGATTTACCCTCTTGTTTAGTTGAAGAATAAGCTGTTTAGTCCTTGGCTTCTCTAATATATTTTTAAAAACTCGATCTGATTTTTGATGTAGCTTCTGTTTAAGTTAAAAAGAAAGTTAAGATGTAATCACCACTTGCTTCTGGTGTACCCATTCAGGAAATTAGCTCAGCTCAGAAGTTGCGTAGTATATTCTTGCTTTTTATATATATAAGCTACATGTTTATGCGGGGCACATTTTTTCCCCTTCTGTCCATGACTTGAAAGAAGTAAGAATCAACAAAATTCTGTATTAGAACGGAAAAATGTAGTCATATACGAAATCTCTTTTACAGAACAATGAAAGTAGGATAAAAAAAGGGAACAAAATTGGCTGGCATGACAATCTGCCAGGTAGGAGAAAAAAAAGGGCAAAATAGATTGGCATGACAATCTGCCAGCATGATCATTTCCACGCCTTTTTCCCCCTGAACTGTTTGCCTGACCGACTTTGTTTTCTCTTTTTCTCTTGCCGTGATCTTGCTGCCCTAGCCTTTCTGGCAGCACTGGGCAATATCTTCTCATGTTGCTTCTGCTGGTTACTTTTACCGCCAGTCTATTCAGTCACACCCACAAAGCATGTTAGACGTTGCAAATTAAAGCAAAACTTATAAAATCGAATAGATTTATGGTATCAGCAACAAGAGTTACCTTTTTCTTTTTTATGGCAGCTCGTGCCTGATACTTCCCTGTTTCCTCCCTCCCTGCTTTCACTAATGCCAATCTTTCTTCCTTACTTAGCTTATGCCGCACATGAGCCTATAAAATGCAAGCACAATATAATATAAAATTCATGAGAAAAACAAATATAGAAATA
This sequence comes from Mallotus japonicus, assembly GCA_949634005.1. NCBI lineage: Eukaryota > Viridiplantae > Streptophyta > Magnoliopsida > Malpighiales > Euphorbiaceae > Mallotus > Mallotus japonicus. Next base: position 11,559 of record CATIWK010042541.1, on the reverse strand, counting down.
CATTTCACCAAGAAGGCTAGGATAGTTGACTAAACTACAACTTGGTATTAAAGATAGAAACTTACTTCAAGCTTAGAAGGATCCACCCGCTTAATGCTCAGTTGATCAGAGCTTGGAACTTTAATCCCTTGCCGAGTTAGAGCAATTTTAGCTTTCTTCTTTGCCTGATGATGTAATATAGACAAAAATAAACAGATGTCAAAGCTTACCAAAATATGAACATAAACTAAATGAGACAGTCTTTCCTCATGTAGCACATTCTAGTGTTTACATCAATTTCAACTTTGAATGTACAATCTGGCCAATCATACCTCCAGTTCCTTGATTCTTTGAAAATCATCATTAGAAAGAATACCGTCTGTCTGATCAGATGAGGTATTTTTCAACTTTCCTTCTGCCAATCTCTTAAGCGCTCGAAGACTTGTATCAGCAGCAATGAGTTTTCCATCAAAATCAGAGAACTTCCTCTTTCTTGCTTTAAGTTTGTTTACTTCTTTCATGCCACTGGAAGTGTTACCATCAGTTTTGCAAGAACTTTTATGCTCCTCCACCTCATCATCATCATGTGCTTTCTCATCTTCCATCTCCTTATCATCACTCACATCACTGTTATTGCTGGCATCGCTGTCATTTTCATCGATGCTGTTATCACCATCATCACTGTCATTTTCATTTTCATCATCTTCATCTGCCGAGTCATCTTCTAAATCACCATCCTCACTTCCGGTATCATCACTATAAATCTCATTTTCTTCATCACTTGTGGCAGCCCTCTCATTATCATTATCATTATCACCAAGTCCACTAATTGCAAAATTATCCACATCCTCATCAATTTCATCAGAGTCGTCTTCATCATCATCATCATCCTGCTGTAACAACTCCACACCTGGTACATCGCTGGCAATATTGACTTCTCCATATGCTTTTGGCTTCGCCTTGGGGTCAATGGGACGACCACGATCCTTCTTAACCAATAGCGAAGGACAAAGCTAAAAGAAAGAAAGCAATTAATCTTCCTGAATAATTCATTCTCAAGTACAAAGAGACAGATATATAATGGACAAAAACAAGGCAATGGTTCAAATACCTCTCTAAATAATATCATAAGTGACCTAGCTGCAGCTGAAATTGCCTTCTCATGTTCTTTTTTATATAATACAAGATCTTGCAGCAAATCTTCTGTCATCAACTAGAAACCAGAAGCAAAATTGAACCTCTTATGAGATGGCATTAAGAGGCATAAATTGTTGTAACTAAAGGATCTAAACATAAATCAATCTTAACAGATCAACATGTTATTATTGAGTGAAAAAAATAGCCTGCAATGACATTGAGCTTTAAGTTTTAAGGTTCAAGAAAAAGGTGGCCAGAAAGCAAATAAAATGACAGGTTAGGTTACCAAAGGCATTCTCAAGCATATTTCCCTTATCACATTCAGTCCAACAGCAATGGCCTGAAACAAACAAGTAAAGTTAATAGCAAAAATGTCGTTGGTGTATGGAAGACAACAAGAACAACCAAGTGGCTTTAGAGCAATACCTCTGGACGTGAACGATCATGTACAAATTGATTTACTATTTGTTTGAATAATGGTTCAACTGCATCTGGAGGCACCTGGAAACACAATGTTGCTCAAAATAATTAGCAAGATGGAAATCCTAGAAAGCCAAAAGAGGGTAAGAGAGGGAGGGTTAATTAACAAGGAAAAAAGAGGCAAAAATGACAAACACAATCCATAGAACAGCAAAAGCTTACCATATCATGGCAGGCCTGAACAGCTGCTGCAAGTAAATTTGTGATATCACGTTGATGAGGCTGCATAAGACCAGTGCAGAATTAGGACGGAGTCAAAGAAGGCCACTATAGTTAAATCCACTAATCAAGGGCACAACAACAATTTCAATGAATCAGTCACGTGAAATACCTGAACATATTTCTGAAGAAAAGGATAAAAGTTCAACAATATCAACTGGTGAAGCCCAACAGTTCGAGCAATTAATTTCATCATCATCATCTTAACCTGAGATTTAGGTCAAGCTTAACAATCAGCATAACACTTTTGTATTACAGCTAATGCATGCATCGTTATAAAAAAAAGGCCCCTTTCCATAATCTATCTCATACTTTTTACTCGTTTTGTCATGAAACTAGATTCTAGCAATTCTTCAGAATCCTAAGAAATATATGCGCAAATGTTCATGCACAATTGATCTTGTTTATCTAACATACAACTGAAATACTATTGCTGAAAACATGCCAGACAAATGCAAGTGACGAGCAAATGAGATAAAACAAAATCTAGTCAAGGCCAAAAAAAAAAAAAAAAAAAACACCTCAAAACGTTCATTGCAAGTCTGAAGACGAGAGAATAGCTTCTCAGCAAATCCCTGCAGTGAAATGGAATATCCAAATTGCTTATACCACACGCATAGATTACGAACAAGTAGAAATTTGGATATTATAGCAAGAATAGTGAGAAACCTGAGCATCTTTAAGATGGCTAAGTGGAGAATAATAATTTGAACTTCTTTTTTCTGAGGACAGGCGTTGCTGCCTTTTCATACTGCGCATAGCACGCTGCAATTTTGCTTTCTTTTTCTTTTTACTGGATACAGTGCCTTTATTATGCGCCTAACAATTTAAACAGAACAAAATACTGTGAGAAGTGCCTCTCAAGCATTGTGAGGGAAGTGCAGAACATTTCCTTAAACTCTCATTATTCCCCAAGGATAAAGATGTGGGTGGCATAAGGTATGTTATATCATAAAAAATCCATTGACTTGATAGTTCATGAAACGAATTCCAGCACACAGGATGAAACTGACCTTATAAATAGCCTCTTTACTGATGACAGCAGGCATTTGAGGATTTGAGTCATCTTCACCGCTTGAAGCATCACTATCATCACTATTATCATCCTCAATCTTCTCATAATCCAGAAGAAAGGACAGGGCAGCAATCATAATCCTGAACAATTCAAATACAGTTACAAAATTTTTCATAAAGAATGAAAAGCACACAACAGCTATTTATCAAACCCAAAATCCGTACCGAGATGATGAATGAAAACATGCCATGCAAATTGCATTTGCCGTTCTATTATCAAACCACACCTTTCTGCGATGAAGCTCACAAAGTGTAACAAGAGATCTCTTAGCTCTCCCTTCATCTTCTTGCTATAATGGCAATAAAATCCACAAAACATCAGAAGAACACACCCATAAACATACAAGCAATGTTGAAAAGCAAATGAAGAATTAATGAATTACACAAACCTGTAGGATCTCAAACAAGATATTCTGTAGTACGCGATTCTTAGCATCATTTTTGTGCTTCTTATTCATGCGCCTAATGCTATGAACAACATGAGAGAATGCCAATTTTTTCAAATTCCTATCTCCCAAAGTTTGCAGCTCCATAAATAATGCAAGCGTTTCGCTGATATCAACCATCTAGCAGTTTAGAAAGAATATTATGCATAAAAAATTCGGTACATCAACGGCACATAGAGTACAAAAACTTCCATTTACAGCTCTGAACAAAATCACCAAAAAAAAAAAAAAATGCAACAAATGAAATAGAAAGGCCAATTCTTTTAATTGCTAAAGCTCACCATTTACCCCAAAAACTAAAACCCACAATTCCCTTTTGCCGGCTCTAAACAGAATGCCAAGAATCAAGCAAAACCAAAATCAAAGTGAACACTTAATAATTTTAGACCAATTACTCGTAAAAATGATAGCTTTACTTATAAAAACAGCATCTTTCTATTAATTAAACATGACAACGCGACCCCAATTTTCAATACTAAAACCCAAAACCATACCTTTCTGTTGATTAAAAGAATAAGAGCTTGAGTAACATGACATCTAAGCCCAGAAGGAAGTGATTTAGCAGAAGATTCAAGAAACTCAGCAAGTTGACGCGGGAAATTAGCTAGTTGATTTGGATAAAACGGTGTCACATGAGCTACAAACATTGCTCTATCACCAAGCTCTTTAGCTATAGTAGGATCAGCACAAATTCCGGAGGATGAGGAAGATAAAGATGTAAAATTGAGAGCTGCTTGCTGTTGAAAGAGGTCTAGAGCTGAATTGAATTGGCTATACAGAAGGTTCAGTTCTGTCTCGTATCCTTCTGGATCTATTTTCATTTTTGATTGAAGTGCTGGTAGACTTAGCTTCTCGGAGCTCTTGCCAGAGCCCATGAGCGGCTCCGGCGAGCGGCCGGTTAACGTCGACATTGAATTGGAACGGAGTTGATTTCAATTTTTCCTTTTTTTTTTTTTTTCCTTTTCATAAAGCCCTAATAAAACCCTAAATGGTGACTATTAATTCATCGTCCTTTTGGTAGGACGGCCCAAATACGGCCCACTAATGTTGGGCTCAGGCCTCAAATATGGACTAATCTCTAGCCTTCTCCTCGCTCAACTACGGACATGCCACGTCAAAGAACCAGCCAATTGGCAGAAGCCACGTCACAAATAATCTACTGTCATATGCACGTAGCACAAACCACTTACGTGGACTGTGCCACGTCACAGAAAAGTCTGGGCCTTTGAGCCCAACAAAAAGACAGGATATCTTACGTTGCTTCTCCTCTGTATCAATGGCAGTTCCTTTGAGCTAACTAAAATCTGCAATGAAACTGCAACGATTGTCAAGTTGTAAAACGGCGGCGATTATAGCCATGAAAAGTGGCCGTGAAAGCATTTCTCAGGTACCCTTTTTGTGTCATTTACAATCTTATGTTGAAGCTTTCTTTTTCTTTGAGTTTAGATTGATGTATTCATGTCTAATGTGATTTTGATTGTTTATTATACTAATCATAGTGATGATATTTGAGATTTTCTTTTAGTACCCTTTATTTATTGAGAAGATATTGGAAGAAACTGAGCTTGGTCTTTTGCAGTATGTTCAATCCTAAGTGAGATTTTAGAGTTTCTTTCTTTACTTAGACTTTGTATCCCCAGAAGCAGCGAATGTGCTTTTGATGTCTTAACTAAACTGTGCTTAAGATACTTATAGTTAGTTAGTTTCCTATTATTGTTGCTTGGAATGAAACAGACAAGAAAAGATACATTTTTGGGCATTTTGAGGTTTATGCCTTCATTCACATGTCATAGTAGAAGCGACTAACTGACTATGCACATAGGTAATTTCACATGGCTGAGTTTTCCTTTTTCCTCTTTCTTTTCCCTTAATTTTTCCAATATGGGAGCCACCAGCACTAGTTAATTACCTAGATCTCTGTTCTTTTTTCTTTCTATTGCTGCCTCTTGGAGTCACTGATGGCCAGTGAGCTTAACAGAGTGTGGGATAATACAATGATAATGATAATGCTATAATTATATCGTTTCACGAATTTAGATAGGCTCCAAAAGAGTTGTTCTTTCAGGCAATCCAACCATTTGTGCATTCCTAAATATTTAGAAATATTCTGGGAATGCTGTTAGTAGTTTTGATACTATTATTTAATACACTGTTTTCCTAAATTATGAATTGTTTTTCTTTCGTGGTTAGATAGTTGTTTTTCACTTGATATCATCAATATTAGTTTCTTTCTCCTGTGCAAAGGAAAGAATCGCCCAGATTTAGACTGGCAATAATGTTATTCCACTTTTTGGCAGGGTCTGTCTGATTTCAAATTGAGCGGTGAACGGTTAAGGTCAAACTTACTTGACAGGAAATGGATGTTACAGCTGCCGGATACCAGAATTCATGAAATAAGGCTATCTTCAACACAAGGATTACATAGAGAAGCACTTGGTAACTTATCTTTTCTAAACAATTCACTCCCACATTTGGGTGATTACATGATGGAGAAAGACAGTCAACATCCATCCTTCTATATTGTAAGGGATGATTTGTTGCATCCCTTAGTAAATGGTAACAAAGCAAGAAAACTAGATGGATTGATTCCACTACTTGTAGATCATTCAGTGACCGATGTGGTGAGGTTACTTCCTTGTGGATGTAGGATGGCAATTCATGTTGCAAATGCATGTATACATTTAATCAGCTCATATCATTTATTCTCCTTGTTAGCTCGTATACATTTGAATTTCTCCCTCTTTTATGACCTATTCTGATGGGCTGATGACCAAAGATGACTTTTTTTAAGAGAACATCTTCTCTACAGTAGCATGGACAACCAGAAGAATCATGGTCCTTTGTGGAAAATATTTCAGTATAATATAGAGCAGATGGCTTTGTCATCATGCTTGACCTATGATAGTTATGGTCAAAAGAAACCTTGTCGCTGATCAGAGCTTATAGATGATCTCAGCTCATGCCATTTTCAAAACCACTTCCATTTTTAGGCAATTATGAGCTGAAATCATTTCCATAAATAAATAATTTTTCAATTTTAGGGCCTTGAAGACTAAATAACATTCAATTGGGACATTTTCTAGGTTACATGTGGAGGCTGTCAAAGTGCTCATGCAGCGGCTGTTGGTAGGTCATTTTTGCTTCCATAACAATACAATGGTTATCTAAGTCTTTTGTGGCATAAAAGTCTTTAACTTTTTTTCTAAACAAGCCAAATGAGACCGTATTTGACTGTTCAGATGTTTTCTGAAGCTGTTTCATGTGCAGAGATTGGGCTCAAGTCACATTTGCTTCTGAGAGGGGAGCAACCTGAAATTCTTACTGGCTATAACCTGATTTCAACAGTATATGGAAATGTAACTTATGTTCCAAGACATCTTTATGCCCATAGAGAGAGCGTGCTGAAGAATTATGCTAATTTGCTGGCAGGAAATAATGGTCAAGTTTTATGGTGTAATGACATCCTTGAGACTTTTTTCACAAACCAAACATCTAGTGCTTTGAACATAGGGCAAACTGATGCTTGTATAAGCCTTGAGACCCATCCAAGGAAGGTTTTAATTGTGAATGAAGGAGCAGGAGATGTTGTGGCATTACTTGGTATGTGGAAAATGACATTTGCTATAAAGCATCATCTGAGTGTTTTAGTTAATTTACAATCGGTAAATTAATGTTTTGGTTTGCATCAGAGTTGCCCCTACTATTGTTTTTAAAAGAGTAATGCCCCCATGGACTCTGCCAAGGATTAAAAATGTTGATTTACAAGTGTGTATCTACTTAATTTTGTAGGAATGCTGTCTGCATATGTCTTATCAAGTCGAATCTAGCTAGGGATTTATTGGTAAATGATTCTAACAGTGACTTCTGATGTATGGTTTTTTCTCTTATAGGTGCCATTCGCCTGGTGGAGTACTTATGTCAAAGTCATTTGCTTGGAAGAGAAAGACGAATAAAATTGGTTGTAGATGCTGGAACTGGTACAACAGCTATTGGTTTGGGACTTGGAGCCTTATGTTTGGGGTGGGTTCTTCTTTGTGTTGCATCCTTTTAGTTGAGTTGACAAAATTTTTGAATGACTGTGTGACTGCCTCTTTGATTGATTTTTATTGGACCTTTTTGAGCTACTCTTACTACTGCTGGTGCTTTCTCAGGGTTCCATGGGAGATAAATGCTGTCATCCTGGTTGATAAAATTGATGCATTTAGACTACAAGAGAAACGCTTGATTTCTGATTTCAGAACACATTTTGGTTTAAATCTTATTGACCATCGCATAAATGAAGTTGATGATGGGGTTGTTCATTGGGTAGAGCGCAAGCGTAAGAGAAAGTAATTGTTAACATTTTGTGAACATCAATGGTTCTTTGATCTTTAGATTTCCCTTCCCCTTATACACTTTTAGAGTATGGAAATCTTTTAATGAAATGATCATCATATGCTTCAGAAATGTAGAATCTAGGCGTGTGAAGCAATATTCTTTTCCTCTTTCAGATTTGGCAATGTTTTGGAAGGAGAGATAGAGGCATGCCAACAAATTGCACAGCAAACTGGCATTCTGGTGGATCCAGTGTATACTTTAGCTGCTTGGGAGATGGCAACTCAACTGTGTAAGGAGGAAAGCAAAGGAGATGCTGAAGTAGTAATGCTTCACACAGGAGGAACTCTTGGCATATTTGGCTTAGCACAGAGGTATAAAACATACTTCAATAGCCTCAAAGATTGAGTACTCTATGTAAAAGCTATGCATCTTAATTACTTCACAGACTAGAGAATTCAGTCCACTGTGAAAAAGGAAAAAAAAAAAAATCTTATTCTTGTAGTCTAGAGCTTTAGATTTTAGCCATGCACATTCTCTTCCAATATGTTGACAAAGAATGGTGAGATTGTGCTATGTGGCTGTGCATTTGTGTCGCTTTCATTTAGTTTTTTTTCTTTTTAATGCTCATTGCAATTAGTAAATTAAAGAAAATACAACATGGCATGTATAAAATATCCATTAAGATATACAGTATAGGCTTGCTGACATTAAGCTCAGCTCAGGTGCAGAGACTCCACTCATTTGGTTATGATCACCCATGTTCAAATCTTGAGCCAAGCTAGCCCAAGTTCAAGTCGATATGCCTAGCCAAGTTAGGCCAACACAAGCCTAGTAGAATTATTATAGTAATTAAATATTAAACAGTGAAACTAGAAGCAATAGGGATGGTCATAACTTTATGAACAGTGAATCTATGTGTCTGTAACAGTAAATTCTAGGAAGTAGGGAAGCAAATTTTTAATTTTCTTGCATTGGCAACTAAACCAAATATTTTTTTTTATGTTTGAACATTCTTGATGGCAGTTATTATTTTTTTTTTTTGAACAATCTTGATGGCAGTGTTAGTGTCAAATTAAAAAATAAAAAAAATATTAAGGGGTTTAGCAAGAACCTAAAAGACCCATAATAAACAAAGAATCCAAAATGCATCTGTCTCAAACCCAACATCAAAAACGATTCGCCACAGTGACAGAACAAGACATGGGTCCGCAATTCAATATTTTTCGAATGGGTTTTGTGATAAAAATAGTGAAGGGATTAATGGTGCAACAATGTTTAATAGTTTTTGTGGTGAAGGAAACAAGCTAGGCAGGAGCAGCAGCAATTTGTGGTGGCTTGGCCACTTTTGGGTGTAAAAGAACAACATGGAGTTGAAGTGAGGGGGAGCAGACTTCCTGGTAACAAGGGGAGCAAATTTGTATGGTCCCATGGAACTTTTGTCTCTGCATGCCATTGCCTAGGTTTCTTTCTTTTTCATGTGCCTTTTCTATTAACAATAGCACTATCAAAATTATTCTATGCATACCCAAATTTTATCCAATCATTCCATGATCATGCTTTTGCTCCAAACATTTTGTATACTATTTTAACTTCTTTGTACTTGTACAAATGAATAGTTTTTTTTTTTTTTTAACTTTGAAAGAGAAGTACATGTTTTTAAGTGATATTGGTGTAAGTTTTATATCTATTTCAACTAAATTACATTTTGATACAATATAGATATGCATTTTTCATATTCAACCTGTACATTTGTCCTAATAAATAATAAATTAAAAAAAAAAAAAGAGTAATTATCATTCTTCAACTCTTGCTGTCAAACGTGAAAGGGTACACCTAATGCATTAATATTTATAGTGAATTTTCGTTTTTTTAACTATATAGTGTGGTTAGCACTTTCATAGTGTTATAGGAGTGGCAACTGTTCATTATTAGTATTTTTTTAAAATAGTTTTTTATAAATCACCACACAATAAGTTCTACAAATCTAGTTTTACCACAATAAGTGTAGGCCTCTCTTTCAAATGTAAAGCACTCTTAAGAATATATTTTTTTTAAATTTTTAACAATTAGTAGAGTTAGTTAATTCCGAACACCACAAGGGGAGAAAGAGGTGAGAGATTCGAACCCTGCTCTCCTTACCACTTGGGTTACTCATGGGAAACAAAGCAACTTAAGACTTGATTACTAAACCATCAACAATGTAATGTCAATTTTCATTTTATTTACCATTCTAGATTGAATGAAAAAATGGAGGAAAAGAAAACGGGTAAAGTGCATCAACTTAACCAAAAGACTTGCATGAGTTTTAAGTATCAATTGAATGTAAAGTTGGGGGGGGATTGAAGCAAATAGAAAGCACAAGTTTTGGAACACATGTAATGTGTGCAGTTGATTCAGGTTGAAGCTATAGCAACTTTTAGAAAGTGGGGGCTCATTGAGGAACAAACATATGGAATGTCAAAAGCTCTCCTTTAAAGAAAGTGGGTGGTGGGCATGAAGAAGATAAAGCAAACAAACATCCCTTTCAATTGCTTTTTTATGCAGTGCACAGAGAGTGAGAGATGATGGGTAAGTAATGGCCCATGAATTATTGTGGATGAAATGGGGAACAAAACAACACCAGCTATAAGAACTTGTGCAACTTATATCATTTACTGCTACTTACAGTTTTAATAATTTCAATGCACCACCAGCCTTTACTTCTCTACTCTTACAATGCTATTATCTTTTTTTCTTAACCCTCTAGTTAATGAACTTGGACTTTTATAAACTACTGTAGAAATCACCCAATCTCAATAATTGGAGAAATTATAATTTTAATAAAAAATAATTACTTATTTCAAATATATTACGTGGTCAAATTTATAATATATACAAACCGAGAATTATACAATGGAAATAATTATTCTCTTCTCATCTGTAATAAAGATAAATAAACTTATGCTATGTTTGAATGTAAGAGATTTGAGTATGAATTTGGATTTTCAATGAAATCCCTTGTTAGGAAACTACATGAATTTGTGTTATGAGGATTTCAAACAAATCCACAATTAATTTAACAACTCATTTAATGAGGATTTGAAATGATATGTAACTACATATTATTTGAAATCCTTGTATTTGAAATTTCAATATTTGAAATCTAAAATTTCAAATCAAAGGCTGGCATCCAAACACACTCTTAGAGTGTTTTTGGATGCAAACATTTAAAATATAAAAATTTCAAATAATATGTAGTTATATGTCATTTCAAACCCTCATTAAATGAGCTATTAAATTTATTGTGAATTTATTTAAAATCCTCATAATACAAATCCATATAGTTTTCAAATAAGAGATTTTATTGAAATATAAATTTATGCTCAAATTCCTTACATTCATTATATCGTTCGACCATTCAATTGTTGATTAAGTGTAGAATAATTAGAATATGACTGTTGGATGTAATATTTTTAAATATACATAAAACAAAAATTAATGGTAAATGGCTGTTATTATTATTATTTTTTTTTGAACAAAGCTGTTATTATTTTTAAAGTTTATTAAGTGAGCATCTGATATGCATTCAGTCGTTGTGAAAAAAATAATTATTACCTGTACTATTAGTTGTAAATTATAATAAGGTGATGTTTTGGACATGAAAGGACATGGAGTGGGAGACAAAAAGTGTGGGCAAAGTAACAAAGTTTAGCAATAATTTACTTGGATTAAGGTTAATGGTGGCATTGGAAATCTCATGTTGGACTAACTTACCAATATATAAAATTATACCATATGCTTGGTTGTACCATATATTTGGCTTGAAATTTTTAATAATTATTTGTTTCATTATTAAATTGGCAAATGTGTGTACGTATCATTGAAAATTTCATGTTTAACTCGGATACTATTTTGTATTCATTAACAG